>JAQIXT010001828.1:0-13399 GCA_034700445.1 Stenotaenia linearis
CAGTTTCACTGCCGTTTAATGGTTGAATTTTATCCAAGGAAGTTAGTTTTTATATTACTTTTTTTTAAGTTATGGAGACTGTAATTACAGGGTTGTAAATAATAGAAGTAATTTTAAATGTGTAAGGATGAAATTTCTATTTTTTAGTTGCGATTGAATGGTTTTGTGTTCCTGATTTGATTGCTGTTTTTATTTGATTTATTCAAGAATGGACAAAAGCGAAATGAACTTAAAAATTGTATTCATACTCTAGTATTATATGATATGATTTCAGGAGATTAGAGCACATACCGATCATGATTTGTAGAGATATTTCTCATGATTTTACCTCATTAAGATTGGAAAATTGTATTTTAACTAGCCCATTTGTGCTTCCAAGTTATTTATTTTTACATTTCTTAGGAGAATAAATGCAGCAATTTTTCATTGTAAACAAGAAATAAATAACTCAAGTTTATGTGTTTTGTTTTTTATTTGTGAAAAATTTTACTAAAATGCTGAAAATGTAAAAAGATTTGAATATACAATTAAGTTTTTTTTGTTTTGTTTTGTTTTGTTTTTTAAATAAAAAGTAATAAACGACTCAAATAAATGTCTTGCTTTAGAAAGAAAAAAAAAGTAAATGGATTGCAACATCTTTTAAAGATTGAATTTTTTAATTCCGATCGTTTTATTATACTTTAGCATATAGAAATCTTTTTAAAAAATCATTAAAATGCAGAGATCATGATTTCATTGCAACCGTGTTTAGCCAGCGGCTAAAGATGACGTCACTTTAAACCGCCCATCCATTACAAAATTAGATAATTCGTGACGTAAAATGCAAAAAGTTCTACTCAAGCGCAAGCGCCTTCAAAAGTGTTCAAAACGTGGGAAGATGGCGACCGACGCATCATTGTGGTGTGTGCCCGATTTTCGATTGGTTTGAGTGCGTCCTAAAAACAAGGTTTTGGCTTTTGGTAAGTGTTGACATTCCTTTTGGTACGTTTGCGAACAAATGTAACTGCACAAGCTTCAGTGTGCCTCGAATCGGTACGTAATTGAACGCTGCAAAAATAATTATATCGCGTTAAGCCTAACCATGCTCAAAAAAATTGACAAAATTTGGCTTATTATAAATTTATTACCGAATTGATCGCTTTCCCATGCGGCTAATATTAGTTTATCGATACATTTTATGTTATTTCCAACCAACATGAAATATCAAAACAAAATAAATTGCTCAAAATGGTGCTGCAAAAAAACTGAGTAACATAAATTAGGCTAATTAAGCTGGAAGTTGAAGAAATTTTTCCTCTAAGCACTCAGAATAAGACGAAAAAACCGAAATCCATCTTTTGACTTTAATTTTTACGACACTTTTTAACAATTTCCAAAATTAGATAACAAACTTGAGCACTTAACGGTTAGTTTTTTAAACAAGAACGCTCACGGTTAGCCATCGCTAACTTTCGAACCAACACTCCTTAAATGAAATTTAATCCAAGAAAATATTTATTGACACACTTCTTTAACATTTGTCATTAACCGGTACTACGTCCGTAATGGAAATATCCACTATGAATATCATATCTCATAGTAAAAAAAAACACAAATTCCGATAAGTAAACAAATTTAATCTACAAACACGATAGTAAACTGTAATTTAAAAATTAAACAAACTAAAATAATATAAAATATTGATATTTTAAGCAACACACCCACCAACCTCTAAAACTTTTACCTGAGAACATGCAACATAAAACCCAGGTCAATGTATCTTTATCACCGGTCAACTTGAAATCAAGTCACAAGTTTTTCATTGATACACTCTACAAATAGCTAAAATACCTTAAAATAAATAAATTTACAGATAACTCGACCCATTAAACAATCTTAAAACATTTAAAAACGTTAAATTCATACGACTTTGTTTCACCCAGTTGCTTAGCAATTTCAAGCAAAATTAAAAACCATTTGATTTTTTTCTGTTATTTTTTTAGTTGCCACCCGTCGTGTAATAAGTGTTTTGAAGCTAAAAATCAATATGGTGGCCATTGGCCAGCCAGACAGACACTTGGGTATCTTTAGCTGGGGTTTGTTAGTGAAAAGAAGAAACGTAGTGCTTGAATTAACTATTTAATTACCAGTAATTATACAGACAAGACGGACATAAGGATTAAAATAATGTTTTCCTCAATTCTTAGTACACAATAGCTCTTGATTGAATGTTTGCATGCAATCGACTCGGTCAACTTAATTTTTAATTACCTAGAACATATAATTAAATTCTACAATAAAAATTAACACGTTATAAAACCAACATTAAAATAATCGATTTTAAAGAAAATTCGGAGGAAAACGTAAAAAATTTTCTCTTTTTCCACATTTTTTAATGAAACTACTTCAAGTCCCCTCTTCAGGTAACTTCCCCTTCTTCAGTTCAAGGTCAGAAGACACATTCCCCCAAAGAAGTAAAAAAAAACTAAATAGGGGGGTGAATCCACACCCAATCGACCCTTAACGCAGATCCCTAAAAGAAAGAAACAAGTTATCTGGTCGAAATCTTTGTTTGATTTCTGACACTCTGACAAGCATATCTGATATACCTCAACTAACTAGTGTAATTATCAGCTTCTTTGATGAGTTTTAAGGGGGATATAGTGAGTATAGTTGAAAAGAATTGATGCGTGTCTATCATATGCACGATATTGAACAACATTTGTCTAGACAGAGTATTATATTTCCGTGTAATTTTTTTGTATGGAGAAATGACAAACAAAAAAAAATAGAAAAATTAAGTAGGGGTTGTTTGGTTTGGGCTACTTAAAAATTTAATGCTCCCACTTTACGATGCGGAATAAAATTTGAATGTTTTTGATGTTTGTATTTCAATTTGATTGATGATTCACGTGTGTGTGTGAATATCCGCCTTTTGCCATATGTTGCATGTGGATAATTTTTTATTATTATTATTATAAATGTAAATATTTCATTTTTTTTTCGAGAGGGGGACGTATGATTTAATTTTTCATAATCATTAGTATAATGTTTTTGAGAAAAAAGTGTGGCGTAATTGAGCGGTAAGTCTAATTCGAGTTGGAAATGATAAAATGCATGTGGCAGCGAGCAAGTGTGTGTGTGGCTATCTGTAATTAGCAGGTGGTGTATTGCATGTGCACTTAAGAGTGCATCCACGATTGGATTGTAAATAAAGAGTTGCTAAAGACCATTTATTAATTTTTTATTTTGTTTTGCAGGTTCGAAAACAGCGATCAGGAGAAGAAAATAAAGAAAGGTCTATTGGTTTTGGTCTATTTGTATTGGAAAAGGCGAAGATGGGCAGTCAACAGTTTTGTCTTCGTTGGAACAACCACCAAATGAACATGTTGAACGTGTTCGAAAGTCTGCTACAGAACGAGGTGCTGGTGGACGTGACTCTGGCGTGCGACGGGCTCACGTTGAAGGCCCACAAAGTCGTTCTGTCCGCCTGCAGTCCGTATTTCCAAACTCTCTTCATGGACAACCCGTGCAAACACCCGATCGTGTTTCTCAAAGATGTCCGATACTGCGATCTCAAGGCGCTCATCGACTTCATGTACAAGGGGGAAGTGAACGTGGGTCAGGATCAGTTGAACGCGCTGCTCACCACGGCCGAATCGCTGAAAATCAAAGGGTTGGCGGAGATGACCGGAGGAAACGGAAGCGCTTCGTGCACCAACAACAATTCCGAAACTCAGATTCACCCGGCGGGCCGCATTCAAATGACTTCGAGCGGCAACGGGACTTCCGGCGAGTCCGTACCGTCGCCCCACATGCACCACGGGATGGGCCACCATTCGGTGACGGCGGTACCCCTAGATTCCGGGTCCAAGATGCCTTCCGTCACCTCTCTGCTGCAGTCCAACGTCTCGTCTCGTGGCTATGGACACGGAATGTCGTCGTCGCCGCCGCCCAAACGACGGAAAACCAAACCTAGAAAACGGATTCCGGAAAGTGCTCTCATATGTTCGGATCAAGAAGATTCGGACGCCCTCGATCTCGCCACCACGACGCCGGAAATGATAGAAACCTGCGTGGACTTGCCGCCGACCGACAACGCGCTGTCCGAAAGCAGCGAAACGAACGTGGAAGACGTAAAGCCGAATATTTCCATTTTAGAAATGGCGAACCAAAGTCAGCCGCACTCTTACCAGTACGAACAGCATTTCGGTGAAGAGAACCATCCGAGTCCCGAAAATAAGGTAAGTATTTAGTTTTACTAGAATTTCTTAATTTTTTGAAATTTTTTTCAACTTGCAGCAATCCTATTCATCGAATCAAAACCAATTTTCTTTGTCCGTTCCTAAACCACCAATTGTGCCCACTCAGCAGAGGTTGGGTGCCATTTTACCGAAACCGTCGTTGCTGTCAGTTTTCCCGTCGTCTGCCGTGAGCCCGCTGCCATCTACTTCAACACCGGAAGCAACAATTCAAGGTAAGCACACGAAACTCGCTTTTATTTATTTTTTTTTTGTTTATTTTTTTTAAAATTTTTTTTTGATTTCTGTTTTGCTTTTATGTTTTGGGTTTGTCAGTTGTAATTTAAGAGTTGAAATGTGCTAGGTGTGTGTAATTGGTTTTGATTTTAGGGGTAATAACCTACACGTGACATTACTTTAATAAATTGGACATTTCGAAGATGTTATCTAGAAAGAGCATGCGTGAAAATAATTACGAGCAAAATGCGCAACTGACCGAATAAAAAAACAGACTCGAAGGGAAAATTCCCAGTTCACGACTTGATTTTTGAATTACACGTTTTTTTCTTTAAAATATAAAAATAAATATTAAAAAAAAAATAATTTTTCAGTTGGCTAAGCAGGTCAGATTAAAGTATAGTCAAGAACTGTGTGGGTCTATTTCAGGGTTGTTGGCGTGTCTGGGTTTTTGCATTTGACCAATGATTTAAAGTTCACTCACGAATTTAATTTTTTTAATTTGAAAATTTGTTTTAATGGCGGCTTGGGTGAATATGGGTGATTGCTATTGATTTCTAGTTAATGATGGCAGCAGGTGGTGAACAAATGAAAACATTTTACATAATGCATGACACGCCTCACCCTGAATTTAGTAATTATTAATTTTTTAAATTTTTTTAAATTTGATTTGAAGCATTAAGTGGTCATAAGATATATTTTTGTTTACATTCATGTCGTCGAGCTGGGATTTGGCTGTTTCCTCGATCGAATGAGGAAACATTTGGAAAACTCGTTCGTAAACCTGATTTATACCGACGTAACTAGATTTTTGATAACATGCGCATGGCGGAGAAAATGGTAGCGAGTGATGTCACAATAAACTAATTTTATTTTTTTTAAATTTTTATTTTCGAAAAAAATTGTTTCTGTGTTTATGGGTGGTGATGTGTTACTAATACCCCATGAAAGCTTCAGGTGGTTTGATTTTGAAGTGGATTTTGATTAACAAATAAAAAAATTTGTAACTTCGTTTACGTGGATCTGTTGGTGGCGGTGAGGCATAAAAAGTAAGTTTTTCCCACACCCCACCCCCCCTTTGTTTTTCAAAGAAATTTTATTTTATTTAAAATTATTTTTTTCTCCAATTTCCTGGTGTTGGCAGCTTGTCGGGTGGCAGTGTAAGTGCTCGCCTAAATTAATTAATTAATTAAAATAAAAAAAAACTTAAACAACCCACCTTTTATTTATTAATTTTTTTTTTTAATTTTCAATTTAATTTTGTCATTATTTTTATTTTTCTTCTGTTTGTTTTTTCGTTTCTTCCTTTCTTGCTTGCAGACCCGGCTGGGTGGCCAGAAAGGAAGAAACGAGAGTACCACTGCGAGCACTGCCAGGCCTCGTTCGACAGCAAGAAAGTGTTTTATAAACACGGGTGTCCGCGAGTTCGTGTCGGATTCACGTGCGACGTATGTGGCAGTTTCTTTCCCACCCACTGCCGGTACTCCCGCCATCGACAGATTCACAATCCCGACCGAGAGATCTACACTTGTTACTACTGTCCCAAGACTATGGTACGAATGGACCATTTAAAACAACACATGAAGACGGCGCACGGACTGGGGTATTTCGCTCCCGACGAAGTCGTCTACTCATCCACGAACACTAGGCCGCCGCGGCGAGACACACCGACAACGGAAACGAACACAAGTATCGATAGGTCGCAAAGTAAAACATCGGAATGATTAAAATATGAAATTAATTTTTTTTGTTTAGTTTTTCAATTTTTCTAGATTGTTATTTACATTTTTGTAAAATGGTTGTGAAAAGGTAAGTACAGATGTGATCTGTATTAGTGAGAAAGCAAAATGGACGTTTATATACTCATTTTTGAGTGTTGAAAGCAAATATTGTGATTTTTTTATTGAGAAAATGAAGGAAAATGTGATAAATGTTTTATTTTGATAGCTGAAAGCGAAGGAAATTTTTTTTCTATTTATAAGGTTCAGAATTGGAAGTATGGCTGTGACTTGTGTTTTAAATAATTTTTTAAAAATGTTATTTTAGAATTGTGGTTTTTGTTTATTGAGCTTGACATCAAAAGAGTTTGCTAACGTGAGCTTTTAGTTAACTAGTTAAGTGATTGTGATATTAATTTTTAAGACTCAATTTAATCAAAATGAAGGTAAGTTAAATTCTTTTTTAGTGATGGTATACGACAATTTGTTGTGCCAAGAAACTTAAAACTAGACTTTGTTTGTCTTTTTTTAAATTTAAAAAAAATCTCACAAATCTGGTTAAAAACTGGATTCAGAATGAATAAATTAAACTATTTTTCTAGTTGTTATACTTAGCTAGCTGTGATTGTTAAAATTTCTAATAAAAGTGAAAATTGTAAGAAATTAAAAATGGGATTTTTGAGTAGAAATTGTTAAAGATTTTTTTTCGTTTACAAATCTGTGATATTTTTTTGTGGTTGTAATGATTAGAGAAAATTTAATGATTTGCATGTTAAGCTCAACGATTAGCGCGGAACTGATTCACATAAACCGACAATGGATAATAAGTACAGTAGTTAGTTATAATCCTCATACATAGAATATCAAACAGTTACAAATAAGAAACAAAACGAACAAGTATATAATAGAAACTGGTAAGGTTATAATGGTTTATAATAGTTAATACAAAACTTTTATTTTATAATATAAACAAATATAGTTTGTGTGGATTGTACAATTTTTTTTTCTTATTTTTTAAATTTTTGTTTGTTAGCAAATGATTTGCTTGGAAAATTTCTATGCAATTTTAAGATTTTGTACTGTGATAATTAAAAATCGTTACAATTTGTATTGAATACATGTTTTGCGTGGTTGTGTGTTGATTTAAAGCTTGAATAAGAATTTCTGATAAGAATTTTGTAAAGACAATTTTTTAAAGGAAAATTTAAAAAGTTGAGTTTTATTGTGGTGAAATGGCAATAATCAAAGTTGTGTATTATGTTTAAATATTATTTGTAATAATCTGCTGCTTGGAAATATTACCTGACCCCTTTTTGTTTTGTTTCTAGATTATTCCACTCAACTTTTATTTTTAAGTTAATAAATATAAGTAAAAAGAAGGATATTGTATTCTATGATGTGTTATTAGTATCTTTTGTGCGTTTTTCGAGTTAATTTAAATTTTTTTTTCTATTTTCTCGCTAGACATACGAAGATTATGTCATTTTACTCGGCAAAGTCAGAAACACAAGTCGCCGTGGACCGAAGAAGACATGGTGGCGGCTCTGGAAGCGGTTCAGCGTGGTCGTTTGACTTATGCATTAGCGGCGAGAAAGTTCGACATCCCCAAAGCGACTCTACATTACTATGTGATTTTAATGAAAGCTGTGGAAGCTGTGCGGAGTGGACGAATGACTGCAGAAATAGCTGCCATTAAGTACAATGTTAGGAACAGCGTTCTAAATGGTTGTCTCTTCGGAGCAAGCACCGAACAGACGTCGCGAAACTCTTCGCCACCTCCGCAGCAACTGCCATCGCAGCCGTTGATGTTGGCTTTGGAGAGAAACGACGTCGCAAGACGAGATCATTGAATGAGAACACTCAGGATCCACGATTCCTTCGCTTCGGGCCAAAGATGGTAGCTGTTTTTACTACTATGGCAGCATCATACCGCCATGTTTTTAGATATAATTAAATTGAATCATTCAAATCGAACTGCAGTTTTCTCTTTAGTTTTATTTGAATTATTTTTTAAGTGTAAGAAACTACCTCAAACAAAAGTCTAATTAATCACATTCTATGGCCGGATAAACAAGTTGGAGGTTGGATGGTTTTATTAAGCAAATGTGTGGACTGTAGCAAATATGTGCAAAACAAATATTTTTAAATGCTCTCTATGTGCTTATTACATTTCTAGACATTCAAGGGATTTTGTAGCAGCAAATGTAAAGACTAGTTTGGTATTGGGTTCAATTTAGCTTCTTTTACGCCCGATAAAGTAATTAATCGATTGTATATTGAAAAAAAACATGAAAATTTGAATTTTTGGATTTAAAATGTTTTGTTTTAGTTTGGTGCTAATCACAAATGATCATTTGCAAGTTTGTTGCAGTTTTTTTTTTAATTTTTAATTATTTTTTGTAGTGAATTTAAGAAATGTTACAATAGACATGCTAGTCACTCTAAAAAACTTTTATTTGTAAGTTTTTTTGTTTTTTAAGTTTCTTCCTTTGTCTCAGGGAAGTTGAAAAGCTGATTTCTAGTGACTCCTCAAAGTTTTTCTCAGGTGAACAAAGAATTAGGGTTATATTGTCAAAATGGCTTTTGAAACTCACGAGTTTCAAGTGATGGAATTATCAGTCAAAGCGAAGTCGATAAAAAGCTGCTGTGTGTGTAAATGATTTAAAGTAAACGGGTCAAAGAAATTATTATTAGGAAAGCTAAAAGGCAAAATATCGTGCCTCTTTTTAGTCTCTCTGTTCCCACACATTTGTTTGTTTTTTTTTCTCTCGCCTTTTAATTATAACTAGAATTTTTTTTTAAATTTTTACTTAAGATATTCAGACAGCTGTAAAATCAAATAATAGCTATATCTGCAAAACATGACATTTTTTTATTTTTTTTTTTAATAAAAGAAAATATTTAAAAATATATTTAAATCGACAATTTAAAAATGTTCCTGGTTGAAAGTGAAATGATTTTATTTCTATGAAGGAAAAAGATTGCAATAATATAGTAGAGGCTCTGGATTGAGTATTAGTTGTGAAATGTGTGTTTTTTTTTAGTTTTGTGACTAAAAAATGAAATGGAATTACATCTTTGGAAGTGAAAATGTATGATTATGAAATGGCAATAGTTTGGTTATGGAGTTTGGATATTTAGTTGGTCTTTTATGGCATTATAAAAGTGTTATTATTGTAAAATGTCAATTTTTTTGTATTACTTAAAGCTTTGTTTAGGTGTTGGTTATTTTTACAGTTACACAGTTGGGAAATTTATTTACTCAGTTATAAAAGTTATTTGCAGTCTGAAATGGATTGAATTTGGTGCTGTTATGGTCGAGAATGTTGTAAGGATTATAGTTTTAATTTTTTTTTTTTTAATTTTTAGAATGTTGTGCCAATTTATTTTGTGTCAATTTGATGATTTTGATTTTTTGAAATTTGTATTTTTGTTAATCAAAAAATTTTTTTAAAAATTATTTTATTTCTGGTTCTTGTCTCAGGTTTTAAATGATTTGTGAATGATTATAGCATGAAGCTTTCCAGGAAAATGTCTTATTTTATTTAGGGAAAAAAAGTATTGTAGTGACTTTAAAATAGCCGCTTGCTTAACGAGCGGTTCAATTTATTGTACAAAAATCTTCTCCGATCTTTACAATCAAATAAAAATTTAAATTTAAATTTGTTTTGTCGAAAATTATCAAGACTAATTCGTGGCGCCATCATGTGGTAAATTATTAAGCTGCGACTAGCCTAGAGAAAAAATTAATGATTGCTTTGCACTCTTTTAAAAAAGAGCTCATTTCCTGCAATTACAGCTCCAGAAATAATACTGAAAAGTTTTTTCTTCGAAAACAGGAGATACTAATTCCTAATTACGCATAAAATAATTGAAAAATTGATAGTAAATCACCTTTTTAAAGAACGTAGGAGGACAAACATTCAGTTGAAATGTGGATAACTATATTTATAGCTCGTGACCTTCTTTCTATGACGTCATAAGTATCCTAGCTGCTCGCTCCGGGCAAAATTTGAAACGTCAAAGCGGGAGAACCGGGCGATCCAGATCAAATCGTCACGCTAAGACAATTAAACAGCATTGTGGGTAATATGGGTCGCCATTGGGAGAAGGGGAGAGGCGCCGCTCGGCCCAACGATTCGGGCTGCTAATCATCGTCGCGTTTAATCAGCCCAAGCAGGTAAAAAAACATCCTTTCATTTGAGTCGCATATTACTTTGTTAATGAACTTAATAAGCTTAAAATTAATACGCACAAACTATATGGTAGTTAAATTAGCAGATGAAATTAATGTAAACAAAAAGCGCTCATTGAAATCTTATTCAAGATGGCGAATGAATTTTGCTCTTTTCACTCTGTGAGCAATTTTAAGTCATTTATGGTGCATGTGCACAAGACACGCGTGCAAACTAGTAAAGAAAGGGTTTCCGATCGAAATTCGAGATAGAAAAGAAAGATGAAAGATGCACCGAAGTACGGCTTACGAGCCGAGAGAATAAGTTTAACAAAAATATACTAGTTTAATCACAGGAGATTAAGCTTTGCGTTTGTGTCTAAAGGAGTGGGCGTTATCGATTGGAAACGGCATCAGTGCTAATGAAACTAAGGAATGGTTCACGTTTATTGTATTTCGGGTGAGGTTAGCGAAGATTCGTTCAATTTTCAACCCTTTGCCACGGAATTAGAAAAAAAAAACATCGAAAGAAATGTCAATGTTTTTTGAAATTTGCCGATTAAAGCCACTGATTTGTGAGTAAATCAGTTCGGCCCCGATTCAACGTCCTATTTTATCTAAGGATATAATTACAAATCGTTAGAGAATAAGTTTGTTGCTATTTTATTCGACATACTTTTTAAAAAAAAGTTTTTTTCTAAAAAAAGAAGAAAAAAAAAATTTTTTTTTTGAAAAAAGTAATAAAAATGGGTGAAAAAAATATAGCTTTGTATTCGGATTATAAAGGATGTATTCAAATTGTGGAATTTTCTCACCCGTGGACCTTTATTTTGGTAGATCCGGTCTTGGAAGAGAATGCGATATCGATTTTTACAATTAGGATTATAGAAATAACTGTTATGTATCAACATCATAAAAGCCAGAGCTGAGATAAGCAAAATACGCGACTGAAACTCGTTATTTCTCTTCCCGTTTTTTATGCATTTGTGGAAAATTTTTTTTTTATTTTTACAAAAAAATGAAAAGTCAGACAAATAATTTATGTTAGTTTATTAGATTTCACACTGCGCTAATAATTATTCCAAGCATACGTATGATTTTGTCAGGTCTGAAAAAAGCAAAAAATGCATGCATTTATTAGCAAAGGTCAGGGAAATCTTGTATGTAAAGTTAGGCGGAATGAAATGCAAATGTCGGCCATGGATTTTTCCATTTATTTACGAATTTTGTTTTATTTTAGGCTCTAAACTCCATAATTAATAAAGACGAGCGAATTTGAGCGCGTTAAAACTGGGCGGAACAAAAGTAGAACTTTCCATGTTAGGATGGGATCTCAACAGCAATTTTGCCTTCGTTGGAACAACCATCAGTCGAACATGCTCAGCGTGTTCGACGATCTGTTTCAAAACGAAGCTCTCGTTGACGTAACGTTAGCCTGCGACGGGTTAAGCATCAAAGCACACAAGATGGTGCTGTCGGCATGCAGCCCTTATTTTCAAAATTTGTTTCTGGACAACCCGTGCAAGCACCCGATAGTAATCCTCAAGGATATTCGCTTCAGCGATCTGAAAGCTCTCATGGATTTCATGTACAAAGGCGAGGTGAACGTGTCGCAAGAACAACTTAGTACTTTGTTGCGGACGGCCGAAACCCTCAAAGTACGCGGTCTCACCGAAGTTGCTGGTGGTTCCAACGATTTGAACAACTCCCTCCTTTCATCGCATCATCAACCGGGCCAACAGCAAAACGTAGTACCTCAAACATTACAACAACAACAACAACAACCGTCTCAGGTAGCGGCAGCAGCCACAGCAGCAGCGCCCACTCAAATGCAACAACCGCGGCCCAACGGCATGAACCAGGGCAACTTATCGTCGCCGTCGACGGCCGGTCAGTCGCATCGATCCACCTCTTCCCCGTCTCCCAAACGCAAGAAAACCCGTCACCGACACAAGTCCGACCCGAATTCCTCGCAATCTGATTACGAAGACAGCGGTGACAGTAGAAGCCACGAACTGATCGAGCCAAAAGTCGAAATCACTGAAGAAAACGTCGAAACGGACGACCAACAACAGTCCGATGCATCCAAGGGCCCCGGCCAGTCGAGAACTTTAGTTGCAAACAATCTCGGCACGAGTGGCGCCGGTGAATTTGCTGCCAACAGCCACAACACTCAGGGAGTTTCGTCGTCGCAAGAAGGCAGTCCCGCTAACGACAGTCAGGTAAAACGCGAAATTTCAATAAATTAACAAAGTATTGATTTTTTCCCACTTTTTTTTCCCTCAGGGTTTTGCTGTACGCTCTGCAAATTTGCCTATGAATGCAAAACCTGCAGTGCTATTCAATCAAGCTGCAACATCGTGTAATGTGTTGACGTCGGTACAGTCGATCGGTCAGCCTCCGGTTTTACAAGGTTCGAGTCAAGGTAAGAATCACTTTTTTCTAAAATTTCATTTTAATTCGACTTTTATTGGCTGTGTGTTGACAAATTTGGGTTTGGAATTTGTGATTTGACTAAGTTTTCGTGTGATTTTCGTTGTGCTTTTTTTATTTTTTGTTTTTTTTTTCTGTGCGAGTCGAGAAGTTGAACTTTGAATTTGCATTGTTTGATAATGGGAGATCCCGAATGTCTGAATGTTATGAAAATATGAGAATTTAAAATTAAAATTTTCGTATTGTCCACTGGGATAATTGGAAATGATGTCTGACTTTGAGAATATTAATAACAAAAAACTAAAAAATCCCTGCACCGAAGGGGTGGAGTTTGAATGGCTGAATATGAATAATTCACTAGTAACTAGAAACTAGAAGCAAATCATTATTTTTTTAATTTTGGAAAAAAAATTAATTCTTTTTTTATTTTTTAAAACTGGCTAGATGAAAGGTGTTAGGCGTGTTTGTCTGCATTTATACATATTTTCTGTGGTATTAGACATGGGTGAAACTGGTTTTTCTTTACGCTTATGATGCGCTTACATTTTTTCTTATGTATGTTGATAATCTTTATTCTGGCAACGGCGCTCTATGTATTGGAAACATGCACTTTAAAT
>JAQIXT010001829.1:0-13396 GCA_034700445.1 Stenotaenia linearis
GTAGCGTCAACCCGCTTATAGCGTCAATTTAAGCCCGGTCCCTTGATTGACGCTATAAGCGGGTCCGACTGTAGTTGGAATGCCAGCAGCTACTGTTGCCATACATAACCAGTGTTAATAGAAATAACCACTGACAAAAGTAAACACAATCAGGACAATCACACAATGCAAATTGAAAATCCAAATATGTACACTGTGTGTACAGAAGAAGATATGTAATGTTTACCACATTTGTTTAGTTAGTTCAGCTGACTATGTAATTGACTTTAAACGGATACAACATCAAAGGATTTGTTGTTACTGGAGAACACATCACCTTTGCTTTAATGCCGTTTGTCAAACCAGACGTTTCGCTTTTGATAACTAAATACTCCTTTTATATTCTGCTGCAATTTCACGCTTGGTATGACGCCGTTTCCGGTTTGTAAAGTTTTAAATTTTGAATTCTAACTGCTCACATCTCTGAGCTCTTGAATTTGTTAAGTTTTACATTATGGCCTTGCCGAACGTGCCGTCTCGGTCCAAAAGAAAAATTAGAAACAACAAAAGAAGCAAGGGTCTATGCTTATCAAACTACTTCAGTTGAGATTTTTACTTAAGAATTACTTAGAAGATAATTTTTAAAAAGTTTGGTGTTTATCAAAGTTGGGTAAGTTTAAATTTTTCTTAAGTTTAAGAGAATTCTTAAGTTACCTTTTCAATAAACTTAAGTAAAATTTATTAAATGAATTTTTAAAAATGGTCGAGTTATTACGAGCCTCAGGAAGAGAATGGCAGCGCACACCTCTAATTTCAAATGACAGTTGCTTTAGTTATATTTTTCCTAATTGTATTTTTCAAACATGTTTTGGTGACAATGTTGACATTAATAAACCTACAAGTACAATAATTAAAAATTTACCATCTGGTTTCTGTTTAAGGCAATCCAAAATTTTAATTTCAATTTACGAGTTCAGTTATCATATTTTGTCCTTTTTAGTAAGAATTACCGAATATATCATTTTTAGAAGGAGCAATTAATTAAAACCAAAACAAGCTTAAGAATTTCCTTCTCCACAAATTTTTTTCGGAAAAAAATCACCTTTTTTCGAAACAAATCTCAACTTTGAAATATTTCGAAACAAATCCCTTTCGAAAAAAATCCTTTCGAAAAGAATCTGTTTTACGTTTTTAACTTGAGCGTAAGTTTTGTTTAAGTTTGCTTGATATAAATACAGCTAAGAGTTTTTCATAATAGAGAGTTTGCAGAGATCAAAACTTATGTCTTATAACTTATAAATTCCATGTTAATTATAAATCTAACTTACATTTAACGTGAAATTTATAAGTTATAAGACATAAGTTTTGTTCTCCGCAAACTCTCTAATACCACTCACGACAACCCTAAGATTTTTCTTAAGTAAAACATAAGAATTACGGACCCCAGGAATATAAGGAACTAGAAAAATAGCTAAACCACAAAATACGATAACCACTAGCTGAATGACTTCAAGCTTTGGCATAGAACTCTCAGAGGAGATACACTTTTATCATGTTCTGTGGTGAGCATTCCTTTCTGTATAATAGCAATTTTATTGGTCCATTCCTGTCATGTGATAGGCTGTGCCAATTAAACAGCTTAAAATACCCCTTGCTTAGTAGCACTCTCTTCTTAAACAAAAAGAAAATTAAGTAAAGCAATATCAAAAAGAAGCAAACTGAAGAGAGAGATGAAGAGAATATATGGCTTTAGGGTTACTAGAGAACTGGAGAAATTTAATGAAATAAAATATTAAATTTTAAATTCTTCATTTTTCCATTTTTGAGCCAGAAATGAATTCATGGCCCTGCAAAGTAATGTGGGTATTTATACAACATGATAGCACTATATTATTAAATGCCAGTTAGGCCTATTGTGATTGCTGCTATACCTAACGGTCAAAGAATTCTAAATTAAATATCTATTTACCAGTGAATATTCACTAAGGACAACTTGTTACGCGTACAAACCGATAAACAGATCAATCATAAAGCAACTTATTATTTTTTAAAGTGAGAAAATGTGTAAACAAAATTTGGAATTCATGAAATAATTTATACGCTTGATTTAAGCAAATCAATAAATAGAAAGTTAGGTTTCGTAAACATTTTTTTTTCCCTTCAGAAAAATATTTTACCATAGAAAATTTTACTTACGCAAACACTTGAGCAGTTTTTCACAAATACAACTAAAATTTTGCTTACACTTTTATCTTGTTTTTGTGAATACTACCTCACACTTTTTAATAATAAATAGCTCGCTGTAAAGAAAAATATTTTCTTATTATAAAAAGCACGAAATCTTAACGGCCTCTTAAGCCAAAAAGCAAGATTTCTGCTTACAAGCACACTTGACTGGAACAAAATTCCCAGGAAAGCGATGAGGGCTCTCCCTTCCACCCACTTGCGCGTGTTAAACTATAATCCAACCAACTCGCACCCTTAAAACACTTTAAAATCAGCACTTGACTCGCACCTTAAAGTCACAGCAAAAACTCCTCTTCACAATTCAAATTACATTCAAATCTAATTACAATAGAGGGGCTGCAATTGTTCGTACGAAAATTAATACGAAATGCAAGAAAACAAATAATCTTAATCTGGTTTCTCGTTATTTAATTTCTTTTTAAAACAAATACGAACTCAAATTCGAAACTTCACTGCATGAAAAATCAAATTTATGTTGCTGTAAAATAACTTGAATTTAAATTTTGCACTTTACACAACACATTTATAACATATTTGCACTTAGAAAGATGAAATTTACACGCTATATTTACAATTTATTTGTAATTAGAAGTAGAATCTTCATGCACAACATTTACAACATACACTTGGACAGGTAATCTTTACCGCAAAGTTAATATTATACTTACAATATTTAAATGTAACTTTTCTTAATAATTTATAATGTCCTCACAAATTGTAAATGTGCATTGACACTGCAATTTAAACTCCTGTAAATATTGAAGGTTATATTCACAACTCTTTTACATTGGTGTGAATATCAGGTATTATATTTACCTTATTACCCCACATTAGCCGGCATGCCGGTAAAAGCCTGGAGTTACTTGGTCCGTTTTCCGGCATGCCGCAAAATTCGGTGCCATGCCGGAAAAACTAATGCGGGATAATACGGTACAAACCTTTACACATTTACAAATTTAGATTTTACATTTACAATAACTGATTTGATACATTTACAAAAATTAGTAAATGTTATAGCATTTGATTACTTTTACAATCTGTAAATATTTGTAAATGTAACTTTCTCACGCAGTGTTACCTCAGTATTTTTGGGTGCAATATTTGAATTGTAAAACAGATTCTTTTCGAAAGGAAATATTTCGAATGGGATTTGTTTCAAAATATTTCAAATTTGGGATTTATTTCGAAAAAAGAGGGATTGTTTTTCGAAAAAATTTAGGTTAGGGGGGGAGTCCAAGAGGGGGTGGGGGAGTCCCCTTGTTAGACTAGGACGTTGGAACAGCGATTCCCATATTTAAAGAAATTCTATTCGAAAATAATCATTTTCGAAAAAAAATCCTATCGAAAGAAATCCTTTCGAAAATAATCCTACGCCTCTATTTGAATAACTTACAACCATTCTACAAGTAATATCTAATAAAATGACGAAAGTATCTAATTGCTGAAAATCAATTAAAAATTAAATTTTAAATTAAAAATTTAATGAAATTTTTCATTAAATTTATATATATAATTAGCCGCAAATCAATTTCCGCTCCCAGTTATACAAAAATAATGAAAATAAAGAATTTATTTGCGTTTCGCCGAGCAAACGTCGTAAATTAGATGCAAAAGTTTGGCTATAAATTACTGTTAAGTAGGAATAAACAGGTTTTAATGACCGGGTATTAATTTATTTTTATTTTTGTTTTTGTTAGTTTTAATGGGGAAAGTTGGGTTTAGGTATTTATTTGGGTGTTTGGGTTTGGATTTAGTTTGAGTGGAAATTAATTAGTTTGATTAATTTTGTGGATTAGTTTGCTTTGGGTGTTTGCTTATGCTGTCAAAGGGAGGTAATTTGTAAAAATTTTGAAATGTAAATAAGTAAAGTAAAGATGTGAGGTTGGGAGTCGGTGCTAGGGTTAAGTTTTGAGTTAGAGGTTTTATTGGTTTTTTTTTTTTAGTTTGTGGTATTTGAGTGTTTTATGAAATTATGTAAGATTTATGTAAGTTTTATAGGTTTTTATATGATTTTATAACTGGTTTTATGATTTTTGGTGACTTTTTCAAAATTATGCATTTTTTTGATTCTTGCAGATTTTTTTGCTTATTTTTTAATTATTTTGCAGAACTTTGCAGAATTTTCTATAATTTTGCAGATTTTCCCATTATTTTGCTATTATTTTGCAGATTTTCCCATAATTTTGCAATTCTTTTGCATATTTTTTATAGATTTGCTATGATTTTGCAACCTCTTTAATTTGCAATAATTTTGCAGATTTTCCAATAATTTTGCAATTATTTTGCAATTTTTCAACAATTTCGTATAATTTAGTAGATTTCCCTAATTTTCCAAATATTTTATAAATTCTTCCCCAATTTTTAAATCTATTTTCCAAAAACTTCACATTATTTAACCTTTTTCTAAATTTACATTTCCTTCACCGATTCCCACAATCTTGTGTCTTCCCTGGACCTCCGGCCTACCAAAGCCCTATTCCGAGCCTGAATAGCTCCGCCAAACTCGTATGGTTAGTTACTTATCAGAGCGCGAGGCCTGGCAGCTGCAATGGTCGCTCCCGCATGACCAATAGTGACGGCTAAAGACAGTTTTCGATGAATTCCGCCGCTCGCTCCTTGATAAGCCTCACTTCTATTTCTATTTAAGACTCAACGATCAAATGATTGTTAGCACCACATACTTCAACGCGGCAATCAATTTAAATCATCTCTAGTGCCTATTTGCACTAAAGAAGAAGCGTTAGGCTTAATATCATCAGTATCTTAAGCTACAAATCAAATATAGTCGAACCCGTTATAATGAAACGCTGGGGACTAAGAAAAAAATTTGTTGTAATGAGTGTTTGTTATTATAAACCCCGTTATAACGAATTTGGGAGATAATTTCGTTATATAGGTCGAACCTTGTTATTACGAACTCGCTTGTAACAAATTCCTCGTTTTAACGAATTTTTTTGAAAGTTTGGTTGGATTCCTATCTATTCAATGTTAAAAAAGTTCGGATATAACGAATTTTTGCTATTACGAATTATTCGTTATTACAAAAACATTTCATTTGCTGGAAGCTCCATTTCTCTCGTTTTAAGACAATTTCCGGTCTAAAATGGCAAATTTAATAGGATTTTTCACTAACAAATTGTTCGCATCTCAATATTTTGCGTTAGATACTCAAAGTAAACCTTAGATTTCAATAAAAATAAAATTTCTAAAAGCTATAGACACAAGTGGTAAAAAATCTCGCATTAAAACTTTTTCCGAGTAATTTTAAACTATACATCAAAATTCATCATTGTTAATGATTTTAAAATAAGGTGATAGAGAGTTTGCGGAGAATAAAACTTATGTTTTATAATTTATAAATTCCATGTTAATTATAAATTTAACTTATATTTAACATGGAATTTATAATTTATGTGACATAAGTTTTGTTCTCCGCAAACTCTCTACTGAGTTACTTCTAGAGTTTTATGGTTTAAATTTAAATTATTAATTAATTTTTTTCACTTTTATCATCCTTTAAACAAATTTTCCATCGAATTTGGTACAACGAATTTGTTCGCTACATCGGTTATTACGACTCTCAATATTGCAAACAGATTTTGTTCGAGTTCGTTATATCGAGGTTCGACCTGTAAGAAATTTAAAAACGTGACAAATCATCACCACCGAAAGAACGTGACGAATATAAAACATCATCTCGATTACAAACCGGACCTGGTTCCTTGTTTATTAAAAAACAATGCGTTAAAAGTGAACTGCGGTAAACGTTCAACGTTCGCTTACTCGCAGTTTATACCATCAACCGGCGACCCTGTGGCCTCACGTCCTCGACTGCCATCTCGACGTCTGCTATAGAAGAGGTTCAAATTTAAGTCGGATTGAGGCTGGTCAAAGGAAACTGCAGAAAACAGCATATAAACAACTTTTTTAAGCCAAACTCTTCAAATTCTATTTTGACTCCCCAATGGAAAGTTCGCCGCACACATCCTGTCCATCAACATTCCCCAGGGTTTTACTGATGTAAGAAAGATTAAATTGGCTCAAAAATTATCTAAATATGATTTGTAAAGCTGAGATTGTTTGTGTGTGTCTAAAGTGGTCTAAAATGTTTTTTTTAATGAAAATTATTTTTTTAATTTAAAGTAATTTTTGTGTTTTGTATGGTATTGCATCATCTTTAAGTGGGATGAAGATTGTTCTTCCGGTTTGATTGTTATCTTGTACATGTAGGTGTTTGAATCGCAAGAAATTCGAGTCTCTAAATAAACCGGAAGTGCAATCTGAGTTCGCTCCAAACTGCAACAACTGCGAAAAAAACATAAAAGCCAGAAATTTCAAATTTCCTAAGTCGATTTCCGGTTTGATTAAAGACTCAAAATTGATAGAATTCAAACCACACATTCATAAATTCCTAAACTCAAAATCACAAACCTTCAATCAAATCGAAAGTGTCATTCCGAAAAATCATCAAACCAGACATTTAAAGTGCCTTAAAATCTCACTTCCGGTTTGATCAAGGACCCGAAACTCACAGAACTCAAGCTAAACCCACACCCCTTCCTCTTCACTAAATCCCAACCCTTTAATCAAACCGGAAGTGCCATTAAATCCCTCTCAAAACCGAGAAATTCAAAGATAACGCAGTCAGCAACTATACACAATGGGTGCAACATGTCACAAATCAAAATAAAAGTGAAACAAGTTTAAAATACAAAGTAGATGACAAAATACCATATTTCTTCGAATAATCTCAGCTGTCGAATTAATGCGCACTTCCGGTTGCTAAATTCACAATTCTACAATCGAACCTCGCTATTACGAACTCGCTTATAACAAAGGATTCAAGATCCTCGATTAATAAATTCCCATAAAAGCACGTTAAAAAATGTCATTACATCGAAAACTCGTTATAACAAACTGAACGCAATACAAAAAAACCGTTGAAACAACGTTAAAATGTCATTTGAAAAACATTATTTCAACTTTTAACGTTAAATTAACATTTGTATTACATTGATTTGATGTTATTTAAAAAATGTTAAATAAATATTGTCACATAAACAATAAAACAACATCTAGAATTGAACGTTATGAACTAACGGTTTTATAAATGACATTTTTAACATTGATTCAACGTACCCATGTTGAAAAATTAACATTTGATCAACATTGACACAACATTACGTGGTTTATTGAGCGCAAACGATTTTGTTATAACGGGGTTTAGATTGTTTTACAACATAAATATGCCTCGAATAAACCAATTTTATACAAGAATCACAACGTTTGATGAATAATCACCTCCGTAAACAATCTTATTTAACGGAAAATTTCACAATTTGCACTAAGAGCCATGGGGTTTATTCAATAAAAACAAACAATAAGTTACCGTACCTTAATCTAATTAATACCAACTGTAGTTTACCTTCAATTACATACAAGTTACCATCATTAATTGATGAAACTACCAAAGGGAATACTACAAAGCACAGCAACACACTATATCCTTTTCATACATAACTCAATTAATTAAAGCATCAGCTGGCTGACCCGTGCAGTTTTCAATAACATCTTTGCAATAACTGAAAATTAAAATTTTGAAATTTTTTTTTTTAAATTGAAAAAAAAATTTTTTTCGAAGTTTTGCAAAGAAAATTAATAAAAATGAAATTGGATATGTTAGTGTTTGAAAAAGAAAAAAATGTTTAGCGCGAATTTTTTTTTTTTTTTTTTTTCATTTTGTTCGGCTTTTTCAAATGAAGGACAAGTGAGCGACATTGGCACGTTTCGCCTTCGCTTCATTTCCCGTCACGGTTGCAGATTAAAACGCGGCGAATTTATTGAAAAGTGAGCAGACACACTTGATGCTCATATTTACACTGAATCGAACCGGTCGTGTCAGAGTTATTCGGTGTTTCTCTAGAAATGATTTTTGTCATTCAACGAATATGAAGTTGGAGTTTTATTTTTTTTTATTTTTATTTTTTTAATGGAGAGGGGATTTGAATGTTATTATGATTTATTGATGTGTGAAGTAATCTGGAAATGGTCTAAAATGTGTCTAAAATCATCCAATAGCTTTAAAATGATCTAAAAGTGGATCTAAATAACGTAGGTAGGTCTTAAATGTTTTGGAGTGGTCTAAAAATGATCTTAAGTCATGAAAATAGGTCTAAAATTAATTAATAATGGTATAAGATTATGAAAATAGGTCTCAAATGATAATAGTCAGTCATAAAATCATGTAGATTAGCTCCAAAATGCTTTGAAATGGATTAAAAATGATCTTAACTCATGGAAGTAGATCTTAAATGGCTTAATAGTGGTCTAAAAATGGCTTTAAATTGGTCTAAAATGATCTGGAGTGGTGTAAAAATGTCAAAAATGGTTATACATAGGATCAAAATGATGTAAATATGATCTAAAATTGTATAAATATGATCAAAATATTGCCTAAAATGACCTAAAATGGTCTAAATGTTCTCTCAAAAATTGCTTAAAATGATTTGAATATTGTCTAAAATGGTAATTTACGTGTTATTACAGACATTATACGAACAAAATATTGTCTAAAATGATCTAAAATACTCTAAATATGGTCAAAATTATGTAAAAATGCATAAAAACACACTAAAATAAATAAAATAATACAACACCAACAACAGGATCTTCAACAATATCCACAACCACCCAACCAAAATCCTCTTCACCAGACCTTAAACCCAACCTAAAATTCACTCAAAATATATTTTGACAACAACTTAAATATTTTAACCAAAAAAGAAAAAAAAATTCTTTTTCATCCATCCAGCAAAAAGATCGGTTTCAAAAAAGTCTAAACACTGAAATAACATTTTCCATCTAGATAAGAATGAATTATCTGCAAGATAAAACTTAATGGTGTGCTTTAAAAACCTACAAACAGCTGTTTTATATGAATTTCTTCTTTTTTCACTATCTATTTAATATTTTCATACCTTTTTATTATCTTTTTCAATTTTTTTATATTTTTTTAAATTTCTCAAATTTTTCCACAAAAAAATTTTATTTTGTACCCTCAAAACCCTGTTATAACGAAATAATTAAGGGTCAAGAAAAAATGTCGTTATAACGAGGTTTTGTTATAATGTAAACCTCGTTATAACGAATTTGTTAAATAATTTCGTCATATCGGGGTTTTAGAGCTAAAAAATACTCGTAAAACAAATAATTTCAATTAAATAATTCGTTATAATGGGTTCGACTATAATATATTTAGTATTTTATATAATATTTAAAAAACGGTTACTTTGATCTAGGAAATTTGAAAAATTTGAAATTTTTCAAAATTGATTTGCATTGCTAATTGATTTGCATTGTTTTATGTCGTTATATTGAGGTTTTTAGAAGTGTAACGTAGTTTAACGTGGTGAAATGGTAAAATCGCATCTTAAATCGAATGTAACGAGATTTATAGACAACATAACGTCGCTTGGAGCGAGTGTTAGGTGTAAATGCGAATTTATAGATACAAATCAAATAGGGTTGGGGGAAAATGTTGGAAGCGGGAAAAAAATAGTGTAAAGTGGTTGGAAATTTGCGTGAAAATTGAAAATGTATATTTTAAAAAAATAATAGAAAAAAAAATGAAAAAAAAAAAATCTAAAAATCAAGAAATAGGCCTAAAATAACGTCCTAAAATAACGTTCGTAGCAACTCCAAATCTCATAATACATTTAAAACCATTTAAGGAAAAACGACAAATTACTGTAATTCCACAGATTCAAAAGAAAACCCCCCTAAAACAGCTTTTAAAAGCCCAACTTCACTCTGATGTCAACAACAAACGCTCGAATTGCATCTAAAAACCAATAAAACGCAGAAAAATAAAAAAATCCTTAAAAATATCAAATCAATTTCAAAAGCAGCCTCTGGCACGCCTCGAGAGCAACGATGGAAACAACCAAAAAACCAAACAAAGAAAAAAAAACATTTCCGCAAACAACCCAAAACAGAAACACTCAATATCAAAAAAAAAAAAAAAAAAAAAAAATTCCCCACAAACCCGAAAATCCGACCGCTCAACCTCCCTAATCCCCACAAAACCCCTCACCAAAAAAAAAAAAAAAATTTCCTTCTTAAAAAAAAAATTTTTCAAATTTCAAAAAATTACAACGCGGACAAAACCGAAACCGATCTTACCTTTACAGCACGGCGCCAACCGCAGCGAGGAGAAATGCGTAGAAATATTGCTGCCCATATCTCGCTTATCAGTTCATAGGAATGCCATGATACAAACTTGGAAACAAAAAAACAGAAAAACCCACTCGGAAAACCACTTGGAGCCTCCTCGTGCTGCGCTCTTCAGCATCCCATCACTCGGGCGCCTCTCTCTCGCTATTCACCTTGTAAAAGCCAGAGTACAGCTCTGGTTCGAGAGGGCGCTCGATGCGCGCGCATCTCCCACGTGCAAACGGGGAGAGCAGACTCGTCTCCATTCACCGCTAGCCAACCCAACACCTGATGCCATTAACACGTTAAAAATCAATAACAGAGAGCAAGACCTGTGCGATAAATAAATAAAAAACACTTTTCACGTCTCTTTACACATTTCCTTTACCCTTTTTTCCACTTAGGCCTTACATTGCTCCCTTAAAAGCCGTTTACTTAATAAATAAATAAAATTCGAAAACCTGTTGCGTTAATATTGATAAATAATCGTAAATTACGATCTTTTTTCCGTTCTCTTGGCTACGAGTAAACAAATAAACACAAACTAGACGTTTCCATCTAAAAACTAGATCGGGGTGATCGATTAAGGTCGAGGAGTGGGGGGGTTTTGAGGTTTTTAATCGATTTGGCCCAATAAAGCGGTTTTTGATGAGGTGGGCAGCACGTGGGGCCGCAGTGCGCTGCAGGGAAGTTTACTCCGCGCGTAGATGTTACGGTACTCACTGCTCAATCGCACGGTGTCCGTGTCTTCGTTATTGCAAAGCATTGCGCAGCTGGGCTTACACGGTGGTGTGGCGACGAAGAGGAAAGCCGGTTCGTCAGTGTTTACGCCCAAGGTGAGGTCATGTGTCTCGAAATAGGCCTAAAGGGTAATCCACGAACCCGGTAAATCGTATTTCTCTTCTCTTCTCTATAGAAAGACGTGGGTTCGCTTCACTGTCAGCGATGGCCGATAAATCGAAACTGACGCAATTTCGAGCTGGTGGCGCCATCTGTCGCCGGATTTTCTAAGTTTCTTTTATAAATAAATTTGAATAATTTTTTTTTCTCTCCAAACGGTTGTAATTGCTTTTATTTATGCCGTGTGTGCTTGGTTTTATTGCTTAATAAAGTTTGGTAAAAGTTTGTTCGTTGCAAAGTTTTATTTACAATATAAATCCAAATTTGCATACGAAATGGCCGAGCGATTAGTTTAAAATGCAATTCAAATAAAGCTATAAAAACTGTATTTACCCGCAGAATTGTTTAAATTTACATTTAAAAGTACGTGACAAATCGTTGAAACAAGTTGAAAGAATCGAAAAACAAGAAAATGGCGTCCCGAATCGAGAATTTTCAAATATAATTCGAGTTTACTTCAAATAATAATAAATTTTATAAATACAATAATAATAATTATCAATACAAACGTAAAATAATAATAATTATAATCATTAATAACAGTACTGCTCACTTTGGCTACAAACTCGTGACATTGCACTCGAAAACATCATAGTTAACTTTAACCCTTAAATTTTCAATAACAAAGGATTTTAACATTGAATCAACAAAATTCTCATATTTCAATAAAAAGGAATGTTCGACCTGTCAATCATGATTAAAAACCGTTTGTTTCTCAACAACAAACAATTTTAGCATTAAATTCAACAGAAAAAAAAAAGAAAAAATTAAAGGCACACCATTAAGCACATTGGTTGCTGATTCCGCAGAAAAAAAAATTTTCAAATTGTATGAAAATATAGTTCGGGGTTTTATAAATAATTTCTGTCGGATCAGTCGACTAAGTCTCGTTTCGAGGGCGGGATCAAGTGGGGCGGCAAATCGGTGGGCAGATCGTGGCCGTCGAGTTTGATGGTGATCAAGTGCATGGCCAAAGCGTATTCGTCCGCGTCCAGCATTCCATCCTTGTCAACATCTGATAGTTTCCAGATTTTGCCTAGAACGGAGTTTGGTAGTTTTGATTTGACCATTTCGGCTTTGGCTCTCGCGCCTGTGATCTTTCCGTTGATCGGGTTGAGTGTTTGGAACGCTTCGTCGTATTTGTATCTGTCGCGGCCGACGATCCAGTCTGGTTCGCCCGCGCCCGCGTCGATGCCTTCGCCGCAGCCTTGGGAGAAGGGCGTGCGGGTGGTGTCGTCGAATGCGCCGCCTGAAAAGATGATGAAATTTAATTTTAAAAAATTTTTGTTGTTTTTTGGGTGGGAAAGTGGTGGATTTGAGTGTGGAAATGGAGATTTGTGGGGTTTGGGGTTGGGAATTGATGAAAATTTTTTTTGGAGAAGGAATTGGTTTGGAAGTTTGAAAAATGTTATTTTAGGTCGAAATTGTTCAGAAATTGATATGTAAAAGTGAGACAGTGATCGGTTTATCTCTGATTTTTGATGTCAAAATCTGAGAAACCCTAACATTTAATTTAAAAACGTCTAAAAATTTAATAAATTTCCTAGAAATGTCTAAATATTCACGAATTTTGGCCAAAAATAACTGAAAATTCAATTAATTTGGCTAAAAATAACTGAAAATTCAATTATTTTGTCTAAAAATATCTTTAAATTCAATTATTTTGCCAAAAATATCTTTAAATTCAATTATTTTGCCAAAAATATCAAAAAATCCAATTATTTTTGGTCATAAAAATCTAAAAATTCAGTTATTTTAGCTAAAAATGTCTGAAAGTTCATTTACATTGGCTGTAAATAACTGAAAATTCAATTATTTTTCTAAAAACGCACGAAAATTCAATTATTTTTCTAATACGCTCGAAAATTCAATTATTTCGGTTTAAAAGTGTCTCTAAATCCAATTTTTTAAACTAAAAAGATTTTCAGACCTAAAATTGCCACTAGCTTAAATAATTTAGATTAAGAATTCTCACTAAACAACATTTCATACAACTTTCTCAAACCACAATTAATTTTATGACCTTTCAGAACTTGATCGTTCGATATCATCAGTTCCT
>JAQIXT010001830.1:0-13392 GCA_034700445.1 Stenotaenia linearis
TTCTGTTAAGAGTCCAATCAAAACTATTGGTTAGTCCAATCAGTCCATTCCAAGTTCTATCTAGTCCAATAGAAATTTTGCTGAGTCCAATCACCTTGGAAAATAATGTAAAGTTAGCTTCCAGAATTTGCATTGCAAATATCTCAGTTTTGTAAGAGTCCAATCAAAAAAATTTATTAGTCCAATCGGTCCATTCAATGTTCTACCTAGTCCAATCGAAATGATGCTCAGTCCAATCACCTTGGAAAATAATGTAAAGTTAGCTTCCAGAATTTGCATTGCAAATTTCTCAATTGTGATAAGAGTCCAATCAAAAAAATTTATTAGTCCAATCAGTCCATTCAATGTTCTACCTAGTCCAATCGAAATAATGCTTAGTCCAATCAAGTTGAAAAGCAATGTTAACCTAGCTTCCACAATTTGCAGAATTTGCATTGCAAATTACTCAGTTCTGGTACGAGTCCAATCAAAAAAAATAGTTAGTCCAATCAGTCCATTCCAAGTTCTATCTAGTCCAATTGAAATTATGAATAGTCCAATCATGTCGGAAGCTGGTGTCAAGTTGGCTTCCGGAATTTGCATTGCAAATATCTCAGTTACGGTCAGAGTCCAATCGAAAAAATTAGGTAGTCCAATCAGTCCATTGAGAGGGCTAACTAGTCCAATCATTGTTTTTAAATTTTAATAAAGTCGGAAGCCAACTTGACACAAGTTATTGTAGTTTATAGTGGCATCACTAGAAATTGTGGTGGCTATAACTTACCATCTTAACTGAAAAAATTTCAGATGAAATTGAAAAAATACAGAAGAAATTTTTTTAAAAATTTCAAAAATTTAAGAAAAAAATACAGAAATTTAGCAAAATATCAAAAATTTAAGAAGAAAAAAAGTACAGAAATTCAGTAAAAATACCTAAAATGTAAGATAAAATTATAGAAATTAAAGACAAAAATTGCAGCTATTCAGTAGAAATTACAAAATTTTAAGATTAAACTACAAAATTTCAAAATAAATTGCATTATTTCAACAAAACGGTTGGTGCCATATTGCTCGTAGCCTATTTACAGAGGTCTGATTTTTCAACTTCTAAGTGACAACATACCATACAAATGTTATGGAAGCTGACAACTACAACATAAATACATTCTCTTGTCAATATTAATGCTAGTCTGTTTCGTGTGTTAGCTACATCATTTAAAAGACGTAGAGCCAACTAAGCCAGCTTAGTTTTTCTATTGAACAAAAATGTTGAATGACATTTTGATTCTTTAATGTCAACTCCAAGCTACTGTAGATTATAGAATTGGTACAGTATTATTCAATGGTGTTTTGTATGTATCTACATGACATTCTTCTACTTTGTTTGTTTTATCTAATTGACAAAATTATTTTTAAAAGTAGAATGTTTTCTTTTCAGAACTATTTTTTCTTTTATAGCAATTCCTATTTGTTTATTTTAAAAAGTAATTAAATTATAGCTTGGAATTCCTATTTATGTGGGAAAATGCGTGGAAAATTCAACATGCCACACAGTATAAATAAATATAGAGCGTAATTGTGAGTTAATTTCAGGTTTTTGGAATAACTGAATACCTATAAGATAAATTTGAATTCTTATTCTAAATTTACGCAAAGATGTAATATTTATATCTGCTTCGGCAGATGATGCCAAATGATGCAAATCCATCAAATAGAGTACGCTTCTCTCGCAGATGAACCTCTCAGTAGACTTTATCCTGTTTTTCCGTTTTCAAACATTTGCCAAACCTATTTTAAATTCCCATAGTAAAGTTCTCAAAGGATAATGGAACTTTTTCGACAAAAAATCAAAGCAATTTTTTTTGCAGTTGCTGATTTCTTTACTATTGATTGGTCCACTACTCTTACAAATATTTTCCACACTCATCGTATCTGTAATCATTCATCACTATTTATTCAGTTACTTGACTTCTAACAGACATAATGGTACTGATGACTCATCAAAACCAGTTAATGTATAAGAATGTTGTTTACTTTTGAATAATCCAAGCAGTTTTTTTAATTAACACAACCACTAGCTGCAAGCAAAGTTGATTTTCTATTGGAATAATTATAAATTGTAATTTCTACATTAGTCTAAAGAAGAAATTACTGCAAGGAAAATTAGATTTACAAAAATTTACAATAATTAAATTTATCAACATCTAACTATAAAGCTGGGTTTACACTTGCTGTATATTGATTGTCTGTAGAAACAAGTTGCATTTTGGGTAATAAGTTGCTGTTCGCAGGCCGCAGGCCTTTTGCTGTTGGGATATGCAGAAAAATGAAGTCCGCTGTTGCTGTTCGCAAGAGCTCAGCAGACAGCCAATCAAATCGCTGTGTGATGTGATGTCATTAAAAGGTTGGTTGTTTTGAAAATGGTGGCATTTGTGGTGGGATTTCAGTATTGACAGTTCTAGTAATGCTGAACTGGTTCTAACAAAGCTGGTTTAATTGTTAATTAAAATGGTCAGCCATGTTTGTTTACAAATGAAGCTGTCACTTCATTGGCTGGCCACAACGAGTCATGCTCCAGCAGTGAGTCCAGCAGTAAAAATTGGTATGAACGCATTCAGCAGTAGGAACAGCAGTGCGAACAGCAACGTCAAGTGTGAATTTAAGTGTGAACCCAGCTTAATACTTGAATAAATGTAAAATTTATCGCAATACAACCGAGAAATCAATAAGACTAGACACGTCGATCTAACGAAAAATTGACCTCCATTTTCTTTAAATTCCAAAAAATTGAGTATTAGAAGACCAGTGTTGGGTGCGCTTGCGCTAGTTTTAGCGGCGCTGTATTTGAAGTAATGTAGCGTTTTTGTAGCGGACGCTATTTTTAATTTTCATAAAGCGCCGCTACAGGGCGCTTCCACAATACAGTACTATGGCAAGTATTTTCTGATATCCAAAATTCAAATTTTGGATATCAAGAATTTGAATTTTGGATATCAGAAATTCGAATTTTTGATATCAGAAATTCGATTTCTTGATATCAGAAAGTCAGATTTTTGATATCAGAAATTTGAATTTCTGTTATCAAAAATTAAATTTTGGATTGAAGAATTGAATTGAATTTCTGATATCAAAAATTAAAATCTTGTTATCAGATGTTTGAATTTCTGATATCAAAAATCCGATTTTTTGATATCAAGAATTGAATTTCTGATATCTAAAATTCAATTCTTGATATCAGAAATTCAAATTCATGATATCAGAAATTCGATATCTGATATCCAAAATTCAAATATCTGATATCCAAAATTCAAATTTATAATATCAAGAATTGAATTTTAGATATCACAAAAATAGCACCCGCACTAGCGGAAAAGTAGCGCTAGCAAAATTAGCGATGTAAATTTTTAAAGTAGCGCCAGCGACTATAGCGGTACTAGTTTTAAACTGCACTTGCGCTAGCGCTAGGGGCCCTAATAAATTTTATTAGCGCGCCCAACACTGTAGGAGACCCCTGTACTACAGGGGGTCTTGATTTGACTCAATTTGAGAATTACAGACCAGACTTTGTGTCACGTGACTAAATATTGCATAGTGAATATTTAGTTAAAGTTAATTAGGTATGATAACAAGTTTAGGAATTTATGACATATCAGTTGAATTTTAAATGAATAATTTAGTCGCCGAAGGTACTTGGGAAGAAGTTGCTATTGTCACATTGACAGCCCAGCAGCTGTTCCATTTCTCAATTCTTTCGATCAAAAAATTGTGAAACAATTTTTTTTTCTTCAGTAAAAGTGATGTCTCTGGAAAAACCTAGTGCTGAATATTTCAGATTTCAATCTAGTGGCTTGCCATTAGTTGATTCCCTTGTGGCAAGCTAGTGTTACTCATGTACATGTGTAAATAATTAAAGCGAAGGCTTTCTATACATGAAACCATTTTCTTTTCCGCTAGAGTTATTTTTCTTCCTTTAAATCAAGTATGGCTTGCTGATAACATTAGGTGGAGGTTGTAAAGGGTTTGCGGAGGGATTTGGCACTTTGGATTTTCTGAGGGATAAAAGTTGATGGGTTTTCGAAATACTGCTTATGTTTTTCTGCTTTTCTTATCTTAAAAGTTAAAAGTTTCTGGGGATTGTCCAAAAAAGCAGTGAAATAAAGAGGATTAAGTTGTTATTGATGTTTGGTATGGAGGAGTCAAAATATTTGAGGTGTACTTGGAAATGCTAGTGATATTAAAATATTAAAGTCAAACACTTTATCACGAAGTAATATTTTGGTGGAAAAAGTCAAAGTTCCTATTGAAGTGTTAAAACTTTTTGGAGTAAATTGAATTTTTTGCTTGCGCCAAAGATACTGACTTTGAGTGATGTGATTAAAGTGAAGCTTTAGCTAAAAATTTAGTCTTAAGTTCTTATGAATAAACAATTGAAGCAGATGCTTTGAAAATTTGAAGTATTTATTACTAAATTTAGAAATCAAGTTCACTGATTTGTTCAATATTACTTTAATTACGAGCTAATACTGAAAATAACTTAAAATATTCAAAAACTTTCTTGCAATTAAATTTTGTATATGGAGAGAAGACGTTGCTTTAGGCCACAAAGCCAGCAAGTTGTTTTGTGACATTGCCTGTCACAAAACTAGAACTTTTACAACCCTTATTTAGCCCAAATCTATTTCCGCAAATCCTAATTCTTACACAATTCCAAATCAATACCACTAGTTAATCCTTCAAATGAAGTCAGAGATAACCAACGAAACATAAACCAACAGTAAAATATAGTCGGGCAAAGAGAAAGTGAGTGTCATAGCTTAAAATCAACAAGAGATAAAGAAAAGCAGTGATCTTAAAACTATCGAAAGTACGAGGCTCTTATTTAGCATCACACAAGGTGAAGAGCCCAGAGGGACCATAAGGAGGTAAGAGAATTGGAATTATTCTCCCTCATGTTTAAATGACAAGAAGTTTCTGGATCTCCAAAAGATGTCATTTGGATGTCTTATGACTTGTGATGTTTTTGGATAATTTAATGACCTGTTTAGGATGAGATTAGGTTGTTTGATGGATATTCAAAGGATGTCATTTGGACGTCATAGTTAAAGTCCAAAAGACGTCTTTTGGATGACTTTAATGGTGGGTTAATGACAAGATTAGGATGGATTTTGTTTGTTTTTTGATCCAGATATGGTTGTCCTGTTCATCCAAATCGGACGTCCAATGGACATCCAATGAACATCCTTGTGCTATCTGGGACGTCGTCTTAAAGAGAAAGGCATGACAATCCCTAAGCAAGTGAAAAGCTTTTTCGGTCGTTTCTTTTTACATTCAAAAAACATTAAATTGAAGCAACATCAGCCATTAACACCATTATAGATATTTGTATAGTAAAAGCAGTATTTGATCTTTAAAACAAATTTTCATAATTTCATTAATTTTCTATTTTAATCGATACATTATTATCTAATAACACCTAATGCTGTTTCAATTTGACACATTTCACTTTAAAACAACAAATTTCCATTTAAATTAAATTACACTCGTCAATCTTGTACGTCGTCCTGAAGCTTCCATATCTGATATTACTTCCGGTTTGTTCTGTTTCAAAGCTTTTCTGTACCTTTGGGAATAGTTTTTAGATCACAATTCAAAAAAATAAGTAGGAAATGTTTAGATTCAAAAACATTTTGTACTTTTTTTTTAATACATCTTTTCAGAATTGTTTATTTTTGATATTTTATTTGATTTTTTTTCCAAGAAAAGCAATCTCGGGATTTCTACTCAAGTTTGAAAAATGGTTTTCTACTTTCTACCAAGCGCTAATGCTATAACCTATTTTTTCATTCTCCAGTTTGAGTGTTAGTGATGGAAGGTGGGTTGGTGTTATGGCCACAAAATGAAAACATGAAAATGCTCACTCCGGAAATTCTCAGAGGAGGAAAGAGAAGCAAAATTAAAATTGATTTTCTACTTTTCTTTATTTTTACTCTTTTCTGGATGTTTTATTTATTTACTCTTTGTAATTTCTGAGCAAGAAGGTTCGCAGAAAATCAATACTTTTGATATTTTAATTGAACTACTAACTCGGGCTTAATGAATTTTTAATGACTAAGTAAGTTATTTCTGCACTGCTTATTTAATTAAATTGAAAAATTACTCGTTTGACACTTATTTGCCGGTTTTTTCCATTTGCGATTTCGATTTTCTTCTTTTCCTTTGCGAGTCTCGACCAAACAAAATGTTTAATCTTCTCTCATTTCCAGCACTCGTTCTATATCACCAATTTAATCTGATCCTTCAACAAGAACAAATCCCCATTCTTATTCACCCTTGACTTTTTCCTATAGGACCGTCTAATCAAAGAGACGAGAGTAGTAGGGTACACGAGAGGATGGAATGAGTAAAAGATGTGAGTTGTTTACGCATGATTAAGTTCGGAGAACATGAAAACTGATCGTAATGGAGGTATTGAATTTTTTAAAAGCATGGAATTAGTTGTTTACTAATATCTATGAAATTTTAATAAAATTCTAATAAACTTCCGAACGGTATGTTTTAAAAATTAGAAAATGAAGTTTGAAATCAATAATAATCATATGTCTAAATTGTAAAGCAGAAGTATTTAAGAAAAAAAAATTATAGAAATGCATCATTAAAATGGATATACGCTGAACCTCGTTATTACGAACTCACTTATAACGAATCTCGGTTTTTAATGAATTTTTTTTAATGGCTTGGTTGGATTTGTATTTATTTAATGTTAAAGAAGTTTGGATGTAATGAATTTTCGCTATTACGAATTACTCAGTACTGCGAACATATTTCATTTGTTGAAACTTTCAACTTGAAAGTTACATTCTTCTCGTTTTAAGACAAATTCCAAGTCTAAAATGGCAGATTAATGGCTTAGTTCACGATGATTTAATATTTCAATATTTTATGTTACATACTCAAAGTGAACCTTAGATTTCAATAAAAATAACCATTCTAAAAGCCACCGACACAAAGGGTAAAAAAATCTCATACTAAAACATTTTCGAACTCCGGAATTTATTGTCATTTTAAAATAATAAGTTATTTCTAGAGTTTTATGGTTTAAATTTAAATTATTAATTTATTTTTTCAACTTTATTATCTTTTTAACAAATTTTCTATACAATTCAATACAACGAATACGTTTGCTACATTTTTTATGGTCGCTTCAAGATCGTTATAACGAGGTTTAAATTCTAATTCGGACCATTAATTAGACGGTTATATTTAAAATTTATTATTTCGTATTTGTATCATAATTCATAAAAGAAAACAAATGATGTTTCGTAATGATGAATTGTAATGCATAGCTTTCCTGCTATCATTTATTCATTAATTCAATAATTAGTCAAGTTCGGAGTAATTGTGCTGCTCATCTTTCCAAATAGATTCAAAAAGCAAAGACAGTTGAATGTTTTGAAATTTAATTAAAAACTCTTTGAGTTGAAATTAAATTTTCAACAAATTAAATTTTAAATATTTAAGTAGGGAAACGTAATTTCTATGCTAGAGCATTGATTATCAAATGCAAAAGTATAAAATTAGAATTGTTTTATGTCTTGAGTTTTAACGAATCTAAACTTGGCATCCTTCTAAGGCAATTAAGAGCAACAAACTTAAGACGTAATTAAATTCGGTTTAATGAAGACCAATATTGAAGCATCCTTTAAAAAAATTTTATCAAAAAAAAAAAATTTTTTTTAAAACAAATTAATTAGTTTGTAAAAGGATTATTTTGTTGTCCTTTACTTCTTAGTAAAGTAAGAAGAAATCCGGAAAAATACTTATAACTTTGGTGCAATCATTGATTAATAATGACCAACATTGACCACTGATCACAGAAAATCGTAATTTAGAATGTATTGATCTGTTTGGCCATTGCTTTCTTGATTAATGACAAAGCGGGACGTAAATAACGTGGAAAAGAATAATGGATTGTATAAAAAGTTTAGTCAAGTGATTCAGTGTATCTTAACCGGAAATTCTCATTGCATCACGGACTAAGAGATAATAAATTGCCATTTCCTGAAGAAAAAATACTTTGTATTTACTTATAACATTTAAGGCAACCAACCATGCTGCCCCCCCCCCCTTCCCATCCAAAGGAACCAATGTTAACTAAATTCTTAAATATATTCAGCTGCAGTTTGAATTTTTCATTTTGATGTAATAAATAAAAATTTCTTTGTCATGCTTGTCATGCAATACATATTTCATTTTATGTCTTCATACGCATGACGCATTTTCGTGGGGTAAAGGTGCTCTCTAATCGACGCAATATTTCTTTCGTGTACTAGGTACAACATAATAAATTATTCTAGTTTGCTCGTACGATGTTTTAACGTTTTTATTCCGAGTGTTGTATCTAAATGGGAAAAGTTCAACTTTCTTTCTGTCTATACTGTATCTATTACAAATGGATCAGAATCGATTGTTTAACCACACACCTGCTTTTTTATGTTGGTGAGAAGAGAAGAGCCATGACTGGTTTACCTAAAAAGTTCGTCCACTTGCGATCGTGATAAGAGTAAATTGGAGAAGCGAAGAGATCTAAAAAATTCCCTGAACAATCGATTTTCGAATTTTTTCCGAGTTAATTCTAATACATTACGTATTTACCGACTGTACGATGGAATGGAGGGAGAGGTCGCTGTATTATAGAACAGTCAATTTGATCGATCTTGACCAAAACGGCCTCCATATCTTAAATTCCAAGCATTCTTCGAAGAAAAATATACTGGTATAATGTTGGCCATTTGGTTACGGCGTTGCAAAGACCATGAATTGACTATCTGTCACTTCCACTTCTAACGTTTCTTCACGCATGTAGGAAGTGAAGTCAAGTTTCACTTCACAATTTTGATCTAGCAATTTCAGCTTTGCCCTTAGAAACGACTTGGGTTTTATCAATAATGGGCAGGTTCGTGACTTGACCGCTGTGCCACTGTTTCTATTGAGCTAGAAGTGAAAGCGTTTCGAAAAAAAGAAGATGTGGATGGTTTCTAGTACTTGTACAAACTATTTTAAATCATTTACAATGATTTACAATGATTTTTTATGTGTACATAATACAGATTAAGCGCAGAAAACAAATCTCGAGAAATAATTAACAATGAATTGACAATTGTTGATACAAAGGATGTTCGAACATGATTTTTGAAATTTTCAGTTTGGAATAAAAATGATTTATGATTTATTTCGAAACATCTGCAATTCTTTTCTCTGCAAAAGAAATGTGTTTCGAATCATTTCAAAAAAGTTCAAAACAAATCTTAGACATCTTGGAACAAACCTTGCACACTTTGAATAAATCCCTCTTACAAGTGGAATATTCAAAACATGTTTTTCTCAAAATAAGTTCTTCGATTTACTTTGAATCATGAATTTCTCGGAATAAATTCTGAGTTTTAAAACTTCGAAATATTTCCTTTTGAAAAGAATTTTTCCTACGACGTGAAAAATAAATATTTCACAATTTAATTGCGCAAAATTTTACTGCGCATCACCTGTCTTGTGTAAATTGATTACTGTACTTAGGTAACTATCAGTCATGCCTACAACTGTCATTTTCATTTTAAAAGAAATAAGTCAAATTTCACACATCATTTTCAGTTCTTGGCACTCGGTAGCATAAGATCCAATTTCAGTTCTAACGAGCTGGCTCCAAAACAACGTAATAAACACTGCTTCAAATTAAATTTGCTTAACGGCGTGATCAGTTTGAGAGCTCATCCATCTCATATTGCCTTTTTGACCCCTTGCACAAATTCAATAAAAGTGTAAAGTGTTTTGCATTATAAATTGAATTAATCAGTTCCGTAAAAGTGCTAAAGGAAAATTAATGTTATACCTTTCAGTTGTTTACCGCACACAACTTGGTTACATTAAAGTCGGGACAAATAAAAGATATTTTAATCAACCAACACGCGGTGTAAATTAAACGGAACTAAGGAAACCATCTGGTGGAAGAGGAGTTACTTTCTAAATGAGATTTTAGTTATTAATAGAACTGACAGGTGACCACTTCAAAGTGTCGACTGTTATATTGAACGCGTGGATTTATTTACTTCGGATATAATCGCGGTCTTTGTTTCACATTATAAACGAGATGTTTTAAGGGATTAACATGTATTTTCACGCTCCATATCAATGTAAAACAGACTGAGTATGCAGTTTACTTGGTTTGGAGTTTGTTTACACGTTTTGAAGCTAATCCACAGATTCACACTGCCAATTAAGAATCGGAATTAATTGAGATTTACAAAGTTGATAAACAGATTATTTGTTTTGGTGATACAATCTAATTCATACTCTGTTTGTATAAGGAAACGTTGATAGTAAAATCAAATAGAAACAACATTCTAAGACCATTTAAGATCTTTTAATTAAAATGAAAGATACTTCAAAAGAATTTTTTTAAAATAGTAGAACAAGATTGACTTTGATTCGATCAAAGAATGGTAATAAAAATAAATTGAATGCTCAGTGAACTCGTGGCATTAAAGTCTTTGCTTATTGAGTGCAAATGTTTAAATCTTAAAGTGCAGTATCTGATCGCAGATTACTTTGAGCTTGTTGTTGCGCTTGCGTACAGCTTTGATTGCCTTCGGTAATGAGCTAGTCCAGCTGTAAATTTGCTTTTGTTACATTCCAGAAAGGCATTTTTGTATTTAGGCCTTAAACGAGCAAATTAATATAACCGTTTTATATTGAGTTAATATATTGTGAGTATTGCTTGAATTGTTCTTCAGGTTAAAGTGAGATAGAAAAGCTTTAATTGTGTTTTGGGGAAGCTTTCTAGTTTCTAAGCATGAGTAAACGATCAACGAATCATATCTGAAGGGAAAGTCAAATTTCTTCCTATTGATTTTTTAATTTCTCCAGTTTTGGCATATCACAAATCATTTGCTGTTTCCATTGTACAGTAAATACAAAACAAAACAAATGATGATAAAACAAGCAAACAATTAAAGTGATTGATTAAAAATAAATGAAAGGAGAATTGAAATTAGTTAGAATTGAACTAGCTAAATGTAAATTGATGGGAGCCCAAAGCAAATAAAAATAGAAAGAAATTACTGACGACGTTTTTGCTTGTGGATATTAGAATCAATTAAGCTAATGCATTGACTCAGTCTCATTGCAGAGGCCTTTTGACGAAACAAGATTAAAAATTGATTGCAGATTTTTTTCTCCTTGTTTTTGACTGTTGTGGTTGTGAATTCTGAATGTTGATTTTGTACGGTGTCACTTACTGCAGACGTGGACATTTATTTTTGTGCATGCAGGTAATAAAATGTTATTTATATAAATGATGCTGTCACAATGTCACTTCAACTTGAATCATTTTGCTATTTTGTAATGATGAAATGGTTGTTTGCTCTAAGGAGTGAATAAATGAGATGGAGTTTAATGATCCAGCAGCAATAGTATGTACATGTCAAAATGTGACAGGCAAAATACCAAGGAGGAAAAATGCGCAAATGTAAAAATAAATCACCATAAAAGCTAACCTTAGAACTTGCTACAATATTTAAAGAAATATATATAAAAATGTATAGTAGACTTTAATATACTGTTGAAAAGAACCAGGAAAGTAACGAAGTAATATGAGGGATCCACTCACTGAATCAGTCGTATTGCAATAAATAATGGCCAAGGCTGTTTTCTCACAATTGGGCAAGAATGATGCTCAGGCTATTGTTACAGAATGGAAAGTGTAATAAGAGTGATACCTGTTGTAGTTAATGTTGTGTGAGAATAGACATTCCTTTGAGGAACAACTGCTTCTACACAATTGTACAAGAAGAACACCCAGTCTATTCTTACATAATGTGAAGGATAAGAGTTTGCGGAGAACTTATCGTGGTCTTATAACTTAATTCCATGTTAATTAATTATGAGTTAAATTTATAATTTCAGTAACATTGAATTTATAAATGATAAGACATAAGTTTTGTTTTCTGCAAACACTTTAACTAGAATGGAGAAATTATTTGTGTTCTCATGCACACAGGATGTGACCTCTGAGTAGGATAGTCTCCTAAATTTTCCATTGGTAAGAATAGCCTTTATACATTGAATAGGAATAGCTAATCTATTCTCAGCCAACTAAGGATATCAGCTCTTCATTACACTTTTTTTTGTGTAAGAAGGGTTAAGTACAGTAGTTAGGCATTTTTTGTATCGAGTCTCTCCTTTTCCATCCCGCTTTTCCTCAATGTATTTACGACGCTGACTTCGATAATTATTTCTGCTTATAAAAGCCATTACAACTTCTTGGCATTAGGAAGCACTTTCGTCATTGAATAATGAAATTTTATGAACTCATCCTTGTTGTTGGTTTAAAAGATTTCGTAATTTGTTAGAGATGTAACCAAAAACAATAGTCATAAAAGTAAAAATATTGTTCATAGCAACACAAATCAATAACAAAATTTGTTCTTCAATCTCAAGAGCGAAGTCCTTCAGTACGGTGGCCCAGAACCGCCAATTGAAAATGATTTTTTTAAAATAGAATTCAATCACAAAAATTTCAAGCAAGTTGTGTTTTCATTTTTTAAAACTACATCAAATCACAACAAATCACCCAATCACATGTGATTTCATTTTTTAAAATCACTTCACATGCGTTTTCAGTTTGTTCTTGTAGTACTGACAACGAAAGAAATACAAATGTTGCAAAAATTAGTTTTTAAATGAAAGAGTTTTGTTTCAACTTGAAAATTTAATGAAAATTTAATCTGACATTTTTACGGATAATTGAAGTGAGAATGGAGACCAAATTTCTGTCTATTGATTAGGCTCCGTTGTTGTTAATAATGTTAATATTAATTTGCGGTAATGTCAAAGGCGCTGCTTAAAACCTACAACTAACCTGAAAGGAAAGCCACAGCCACTAATGGAAGATTCTTCAAAACTCAATAGAACAATGGGAATAAATTTATTGTTAGTAAATCTAATGTACGAAACAAAAGTAATCAATTTAATTAAAACAAATAATGATTTTTCTCCACGTTACTATAAGATTATGCTTTGTAATTTAATGACATAATGGAGCTAATTGCAGCTTTAAAGTCTTGAATTCTGAAATGTCTGAAATGTGAGGGGGAAAATGTCGAAAATTCTAAATGACGAAAATAACGGAAAAGATTAGTTTTTTTGGGGGTAAAACAGTATTTTGTCGATTTTTGGATATAAATTTTTTTCCTTCAAATTGCAAGTGACCGAGTTTGTAATTTTTATATTTAGTGGGAAAATGTCTGAAAACGTGAAGAAATCAGAGTTAAGATGTGAAGTTCAAGTGAATATTTGTGTAAAATCGTACTTTTTATCGATTTTTAGATCTAAATTGCTCTTTTTTATCTTTAAACTGCAAAG
>JAQIXT010001831.1:0-13382 GCA_034700445.1 Stenotaenia linearis
TTTTTTTTCTTGAGAAATGAGCAACATCATATTTTGAGTTTAGTACCTAAGGGTATTTTGGACAAATTTGTTTAAATTGTTATTTATTATCAGTATTTCGTGGATCACCTAAAGTTGGTCTTGCATGGTTTCTCTTTTGATCTATGTCCAGTCCATACAAAGTATTAACCACAGCTGACAATCAACCGCTGTCATATTTACGAACTTGCTACAATAGATTCAGCCATAACTTACCAACTACAACACCCATCTAGTTTCTTTCTTTCATTTCCACTGCAAACTAAATTACAACTCCCCACAAGTTCATTTTTCATCCTCAATGTAGAGTTTAACTAACTGACATTCAAAATTATTACTTCAATTCATCAACTCGCCTTAAGAAAACAACTGCAAGGATCGATATAAAACTTGAAATTCCTCACCCACATCCCGTTATCTAATCTTTTATTTTTTTTAATTTTAATTATTTATTTATTACATAACATCTAATACTGATCTACATTTTACGACTGCAAATGGACTGCATTCGCATTCGTGTTGGAATTCCAGAGATAATTTATCACTGGCGTTTATCGGTCAGAAATAAAGTAACAACACGAGTTCCTGACAACAAAACTAAGACCTTGTTCACAAAGGTCTTTAAAGGTTATCTAAATCTTTTAATTTCCACCAAATTAAAAGTCCATTGACATTGCAAACAATTTTCTAATTTAAAATCCTTGATACCACACTCACAATTTGTCACACATCTAAATTATTTTCCCCTACATGCTTTTGTGAAATTAAGATAATCAACCAAGGACTTTGTGAATTCTTCCATATCACGTTTAACCCATTGTGCACAAACTATTAACTGTAATCTTTGCTAGCAAGTAAACAATAATAGAAATATAAATAACCTCCTCCTTCTACTTCCACGATCGCAATTTAGTTCCGTGAGCGCAATCCCACACAAGTTCCTGCAATCTTCGTCTAGTATCGCATTTTTTGTAATTTTTTTTATTTGTTTTATTTTCCTTATTCCTCTTCGTCTTCCCTCCTAGCCTTGGCTTTGTATCCGGTACACTCATCCAAAGGTTAGAAAACAGCAATGACTTTTATCTTTAAGGAAACAACACGACTTTGGCATTCTCATCACCTTTGTATTTCGTAATTGCTTGCACACACGCTCTCGACACGAGTAATTCAATTTGGCAAGAAAAATTGGGGGAATATGCTTATTATGGAAATAAAAGTCTTAATTATTCATGTCACAAGGGTTTAAATAAGAAGTTTCATTTGAATGGAAAATTAGCAATTTCAGGAAACAAGAAATTTTTAATTTTTAGATTGTAATGTTGAATGAAAGGTTTGAAGGTGTGGTAAATTACTTGTAAACATTATTTTTGGATGTTGAACAAGTGGTTTAGGAACGTAAAAACAAAAATTAATAAAATAAGAATTTTACTTTGATGACCACAACTGAAATAAACAAATAAAATCAAAACCAAGAAAGACTTGGGATGGTTTTATAATGTCCGGAAGCTTTTCTTTGGAACTATAAAATAGTTGTGCTGACTTTTAAAGTACACAAACATCTTACATAATTGAATGACACTGTTTTGAGCAAATTAAATCTCAGATGAAATAAAATGCTAATCAATTTCTGATTTTAAACAATTTTTAAAAATTGCACATGCACCATTTTCAAACCATTCAAATTTTTTGTTTACATCAAAAAATATAGATTTTAAAAATAATTTTTTTAAAAACAAGCGATTAGATTAGTCAATTTTATCAATTTTAATTTTTTTGCCAAAATAACTTTGCCAATATCAAAGGACGTTAAACCGAAATAGATTCCATATTTATTCCATTAAATTCTGCAATGGTTATATTAGGACAGCATTTATATGCATGGCGTTTTAAAAAAATGAGGTTTGGGAGTAGGGAGGTAATAATTTGAGCATCGCGGTAATGCAAGAATAGTCTATGGTAGCTCTGAAGTACCAATGAAAATTCAAAATTGCAAAATTTTCCATCAGCCCAGGAATACTAAATTGACGTCATTTTGTCGTCCTTGTGGACCTGATATCCATCTTTTAAATATATTTCATTTTTGTTCTGTGGCCTTAAGATCAATCAACTCACAAGGACCAATCACAAATTTTCATATATTATAAAAATTATACACGATACCCAGGAGGGATTTTTTGGGTCAAATATTTACTTTAATTTCACAAAAAAAATTATTTAAAGCAACCTTACATACAAAATTCCATTAATTCGATCCCCCTTGAGCCACACTTTAAATTTTACAATTTTGAATTTAATCGATCAAATAATAGTTTGATCAAATAATTAAATAAATCTTAGCACAAAGTCTTACAATAATCTTAACACCATTTCACTCAAAGCAGAACACTTTCTGAGAATATTTCCTGCTTCATCAAATATGAAATGACTCGACTTTTTTGTCAGGGATCGCAGAAGGCGTAGAGATACACAAATAAGGCTCTTGTCCCTAAATAAGGTTAACCACTTTAAACCAAACAAACCTAACAACCAGAATTTCAAGTTCAATGGTTTGAAAATTTATTTTCACAATTAAATAAATTACGATTTAAAAAAAAAAAAAATTAAATTATAAAATGTCAGTCGATGAGCAAGCACATTTTCCAATTTTGACTTAATTTAACACAAATGATTTCACCATAAAATTCGTTACAAACTTAAATCACGTCTAATATTTCTTCTTTTCATTTGGTACGTTTTAAATTACATTTTCAAAATTTTCCACCGCATTGCTTGAAAAACAGAACTCATTTCAAACCGGTTATTAATACTTCTGGTTATGCACTTAATAACTAGTTGCAGATTTCACTTTCGTACATCACCGTATTTAAATAATTACAAACGCATAAGCAACTGAAACAAATCATTTAAAAAAAAATTTCCACGTGCAAATATTTACAACTAAACAGGAAAACTTCTGTAAATTACAATACGCCTTTTCAAGTTCACTGTCCCGTGTTACTTCCATTTAAATAATTAGTGCCACATCAAACATTCACTAGATGTAACTATCATAAACATCACTCCACCCTTTAGGGAAAAAAAATAAACTGAATAACTAGATAATTATCCATTACGAATGACTTGGCTAACTTTATTTTACAATGACTGTTATCAATCTCTCAAAATTACGTTGCATTTTTGCAATTTAAATCTAGTAAAAGTTGTTTGAATTAATTTAAAAGACTAAAATGTCATTTTATCCACATAATTAATTTCAAGTTCAACTTTAAAAAAAATTAAAGTAAATAAGTAATAATTAAGAAAAAAAGCAGTGAAAATAACTTTCAATTGTATATCATTAACCTTAACATCATTTCACTTAATTTTTTTTACATATCACGCATTTTACGTTAACTCTTTCCTGATAAACAAAAAAACATTAAAAGCAAAAAAAAAAATCCTAATTTTCTATTCTCCACCGTGAATGAGAATTACAATTTGTCACGACACTATTTTCGAAATATTTCAAGGACTTTCTAAACATTTATAACTTATTTCCTCTTTTAAGACCAAATAACGACTTTAATTACGCCATTAACAAAGATTTATTTATTTTTTTAAATACAATACTTCAATACAATGGTTTCAAATAAAAAAACGTTTATCCGCAATTTCGTAATTATACTTTTGGATTAAACTTCCTTTTTCCCTTTAATATATCATTCTTATTCTATACTGTCCACTCATTAGGGGCTGAAAGTTTCACTAAGTTTCACTAAGCCCCTAAAGCCTTCATTATCCATCCCCTTCATAAATATCTTTAGAAATAATTACCCTTAATTAACTCTTTTCATAAAAGAGCCTCAACACAAATTAGCATCTTTACAAGTTATTCCTCTCCTTCCTGTCAGCGAAATGCCATATATTGTGTCAAATTACGTCACTCCTGAGTGATATACAGCGCTGTACATTCGTTAAAAACCTAATCGTATTCAAGGTTTACAAAAAACTTTAAACTTTCAACCATAAATTGTTTCTGTCGCATCACCGTTGACTAGCAGAGCGATTCTCCCTCTTCTGCCAAAAGTAACCGAAATCCCCCTCTTTTCCCATCTAATCGTCGATAAAAGCATCTGATATTTAATCCTTTGAAAGTAAAGAAGGGCGTTCGAGAAGCGTATGAAAAATTATCGAGTTTTTTCGAGTTATTTTGTAAAACTGAAATCGGAAAATCGATGAAGTTTCGCTGTATACTGGAATAGCTTGAATAGCTGCAACCAGAGCATGATGCTGTGCTGTTCACGCCAAAATGAATCATACTTTTATAATATCATTACACACTGTCAATCATGTAAAGAGTCGAGGAAAAGGAGAAAGAAAACAAAAAAATGGATGATTGAATCGGCAGTTTTTCAATACCCACACTTGTGACTCAAATGGCATAAAAGGATTAAATGTAATAAAGGGTACGACAAACCTTGACCACAAGGCTAAAAGGCGGTGCTTCAAGGTTCCTGGTGGGTGTTGTTTTTGGTTTAATCTTATTTGGGCGCACAAGATTCTCAACTCAGAACCGATATGAAATTATGAAGCAAAATGTGTACAGTTATCGACGTTATCGATTCGTGTTTATGCGCTACTGTTGACGAGAAACAGGCAAGCGTTTATTTTGTTTTGATGTTAGGGCGTTAACTGAGTTTGAGTTTGTGAAAGAATTCTGCAATATTTTAAAATTCAATTAAATCCAGTTGCCAGTTGCACCAACATTAGATTACCACAAACAGTACCTACGGATAAACTAAAATTAAAGTTTAAACCGGCCCTTGGTCTCTTCAACAGATATTAAACTGATATTAAAATTTGTTTACAATTGTATTTAAAAATTAAAAAGTTTTCAAATTAACACTGCTGCATTTAATCGAGGGCAGCTTTTGATCATGGAAATACTATACCAAAGAATGTCTACGTTACTGCTTTGTTTTTTCCTGTTGGAAGGCCAAAAAGTTTATTCTTTCCCCTTGATCTCTCAAATTGTCAACAAACCAGATAAAACAAGGCCGCATTTAAAATTCAATAGCTAATTTCGCATTCTAAAGCTATAAATCTAACTCCACTTCATCCAATTCCAATCACCTGACATCATCCACCTGCCAAAAATGGAGGATAATTATGATCCTAATAATACCACTTGAAACAAGCCGGACATAAAAACAAAAATGATTTCAAAAGATTGAAATAACATCCTAATTTCGACCTCCTTTGTACCCTAAAAACATACATGCTTCTAGGACGTAAACATTGAGCACAACCACAGCTTCCTCTACATAAATTGGTCAGCACAACATCCCCGTTCCACTTCTTGGACACGAAGACAAGACAGATATGCTGACCGCACTCGATAATTTTCTTTGATCCCCCTCAACATCTGCTGCTATTAACTCATTATTTCCAAAAGGTTGGATTAATAGAAGCTTCGGATTTATAAGAACTTTGCGTGATGGACACGTCTTTGGAACTGCACATTAGATACACTAACCAACATAACAAAACACAGTAATTTCATTACACGCATTGCTACAATCCCTTATCCAAGTCACCCTCTTCCTTTTTATTATTTTCTTCATCGTGAAAAACGAAAGGGTGTAATCAGATAACTTTATTCCCACAAACTTGCACTTTTAAAAACTGTTTTCAGGTCAAAATTCAACCCTGAACTTATGACCATTACCTCGCACCTGTTTGCAACTTAATCCTATCTTATTGGCTCCAAGCATCAGCCAGAAGCATCATATTAATAAATCCTACCTTCGAACCAAAATTCATTAAATGCCCTGGAGAAACTTAGCATGGCTATTCACCTCGACCTTGAGAACATTTTCATGTTTTTCTTTTGTTTTATCACTTATTTTAGCTAAGTGCTACCACAAACACTACAGTACTTACAGTTTCACTTTTTGCTATTAATGCTATTACCCCCCTTATCCATAATTACTTCACATTTCCTCCTCTAAAAAAAAAAGTAAAAAAAAAACATGTGTTCCCCAGGAAACTCCATCCCCAGGTAGCTAATTTCCCAAATTACCTTGACATTTTTCAAACCCATCTAAAATAAACCACAAATTAAATTTGGATCTCAGATATTGACTGAATAAAAAAATTTTACAAAATTTTTTCTTTTATAAATATAATTTTTATTATAATTCTAAACAAATAAACTTCATAGCCTACTAACACAAAGTCTCGGTCACAGTCAAGTGTAATTTATTATGCATTAACAACTACTTGTCTTCTTTTCATCGAATAAATGAACACAATTTTACTTTGTCTGAATTATATAGATGAAAAATAATGTTGAGAAAAAAATTCTTATTATGAGTAGCGGTGAATATCCTAACGTGAACGAGGCGAACGTAAAAAGAACGTTTCTAGCCTACAGGTAAGACGCTACTCGTTTGTATAAATGAAAGGGTGAGATTTTTTTTAATTTGAGAAATTTTTTTCCGATTGCTGGAAGACAATTTCTACTGATTAATATGTTCTTAAAAGTGATCAAAGGTATCCGACGGTTGAAGGGTCACGTACAAAAACCAGATGTCCTGTCATGCCCACTATGACATTTCAGTTCGTGACACCATCTGGCCCTACACACTGCCGACACCATTCCAACACCTGACCGGAGCAGGTGAGGCTGTTAAATAGGAAAAGGGGGAAGGGAGGGAGGAGGTTACTTGAAATTTCGCTAAACAAGAGCATCCCTTGAAGCTAAATATGAAATTGGTTGAAAATAGGGTTTATTGTCCAATTTTTTTTATTTAAATTTTTAATTTAATTTTTTTTTTAAACTTTATTTTCGAATGAAAAAAAATTAAACGAGTCAAGAACCCGTGAATTGTATCTTCGCATAAAAATGATTACAAAACTTTAATTATATCTGAAAAGAAAAACATTTTTAATCCATACAAATGAGTTGTTTAAACTCACCAAACACGAATCGCAACATTTCCTGCATCACTTTCTCAACGTTTTATTCCACAATATTGAAAATTTGACCTCGTTTACACTTCATACTTCATTTAAAAATTACTACCTGAATTCATCGCTTTACAGGAAACCACCTCCAATCCTTTCCTTTCTGAATAAAATTTCCTAATTAATGAATTTTTTTTCATTCTCAAATGAACCCTTCACTTAGTCGTAGTCAAGTTTGGCCTGACCTGCTGCTGGGGTTGCCTTCAGGTAGTACAAGCAAAGATACCTGAATTTTACTGCAAAACTCGTCTTCAATCCTTTCGCAGAAGTTGAGGTCAAACCAAAAGTTGTTGAAAAATATTTCTTTTTCTTTCAACGTCAAAACAATTTTTTTTTTCCGGAAGAAAAATCTCTTCATTATTTTAGAAAATAATTTTTAAAAAAATTGCTTACTTTTTTCAGTTCCACAATTTCACTCGATTTTAGATTTAGAGCACAATAATTCGCAACAAAAAAAAAAAAGAAAAAAAGAAAAGATCTCGTGGGTGTGATCTACTATTTAGCATGTCAGTTATTTGCTACCACACCCAATTGCTTCTGTCAAACATTCGAGGAGAACCACGAAATTAAGAAAACTGGGTTTATTCTTTAGAAATAAAATTTTATATTTAATTTTTTTTAGGTCTGTAGGTATTCAGTGAAAGTATCTTTCTCACAAGTAAAATCCCACAGGTGTCAATTACTGAAGACTGGCTTCACACTCGACTGCTTTCTCACCGATTATGACTTAACAGCTTTCCACTGTTTTCACAACACGTTTCCTCTCTAACCCTTATGTTTTACCCAACGTATACATCATTTAGCGCTGTAAATTACATGGAAACCGTACGATTGGGCAAATCAACCCTACTGCGTTGTTAAATCCCTTTGATAAATTGATCAATGTTGGCATGGCAACGGAGGAAGCGGCGCTCTGTACCTCATCCAACGCATTTTCATTTTCAAGGTCATGGATAAAAACGTAAATTTTAAATGGTTTTAATAAACCAATTTCTTTTAATTTACCGGTTTAAACTTTTACTGGTATTTTTATCTTCCTCGAATGAAACAATTATAGAAATGGGGCTTCAGTGTCATGTTTCTTTAAATATTTACATTACAAATTCCACAGGGAGATTAAATCATCCAGATTATTATTATTACTAGTTATTATTAATACACTTTGTTAAATATGATTATTTTTTACTAAATTTAATTTTGAAATAATGATGTAATAATTTATTATGAAATTTTGTCTTTTTATATCATCGTTAAACAGGTATTATTGCAAAATAATGACGAAATGTCAATAAAAACAGGACTTTAACATAATTTTATGTACATAAATAACATTTGATTCTCACAACCAGCTTCTATCCTGATAAATTAGTCATACTTTCATCAGAGATAAAATCAGGACGGAATCGCGGGAAGTGTTTAACGTGGTTTAACAGCGATAGATGAATCACGCCTGTTTGTAAATAAAATTAAATCAAATGAAAACTGATATATTATATTTGAATTGAACAGTTTTAATTGAAATGGCTATTGATTTGTTGCCATGCTAAAGCCAAATATACCTTCGAAGCAACATTGATTTGTTTAAATACCTTTGTTGGTATGTTTTTTCGTAAACTCGTCTATTTTACCTCAATAATCTAGCAACTCTCAACTCGAAACCTCAAACACGACGTTATGTTTACATGAATAATTTAAATTTTAATTTAGGAACTTGAAATTGAGCAATCATAAATAAGAACATTCATTTTCTTTCATGTAATAAGTGGGTTGGTAATAATGAATTTTGTGTACTCGTAAAACACTTACCTGATACCGTAACCGACTTGGTGGTGTTAGGATGAATAATTCCGTCTTTATGAATTAAAATTTGGCTTAAATCGTTTAAGACGAAACAGGCACGCTGATCTCTCTCCCATTCCCTAAGCAAACACTTCGCACATTGGTAACAAACGGCCCAGGCTTGCTCTTCATTGATCGGCGTATTAAACGACAACAGGATGGAATGCAGGGACAGGCAGAAATTATCATCCAAAACACAGCGCGGTGTTGACGAGCTCGAATGTTCCGCCATGATACGATGGAATAAATAACTTTTTTCACATTTCAATGATGATTTCCTACATTATCTTGCAATATTGTACGGTGACACAATAATAATTCCCGATCTCGTTATCAGCAGATGATGTTAGTTGATGTTAATATTAGCTCAACCATTCAAACACCGTTTCGTACTCCCGAGACATGCGCCCTCGATGCGATGCGGTTAACGATGCAGACGAGCTCAAAATCACTATTTCCCGTCGTGCAACGTTATACTCTTAAACCGGAATTTCTCTTTAACCGGTGTACCCTGCCGCCTACCTTACTTCTGACAAATTAAAATTCCACATTTTTATCCCCCCTCCCCCCACGCTCTTATGCCCAAAATACTCGCCAAAACAGCAAATAAACTTTTGTATTAAATATGAAATGTAAAGAATTTATTTTAATTAAAGTATATTACTCAGTTATTTATTTACTGAGTAGTCAACCAGCTACAATACAGAAAAATAAATTCAATGTAATATTTCGTATCACTGGAGAAGTTTCACAACCTCGCAAGTCACAAGCTCTTAGTTAAAAATTATATATTTTTCACACGGGTTTAGAGGAGTAATAAATAAAATTGGCACAAATTTAAAAAAGCCAATACATAGAAAGAGTACAAATAAAACAAAACAAAAATTAATTATCAATTATTAAATATTTTTGGAATCCTTTGAAATGAAATGCAATAGCTTTTTCACTTAATTTTACATTATTTATATACAAATATTAATGAATAATTTTTTTTCAAGATTTAATAGCTATTAAAATAATAATTAATAATGTCGTCACTACGGCTAAAATTATAATACACATCATTTTCCTATTTTTCTTTTGATGAATTTCAGCCTTTTGAAGCTGTTGTAATCCTTCGTGAACTTGTGTTTGAGATTGTTCCAAAGTGTAATCAATTCTGTCTATCACGGTACCCTATTTAATTAAAAAATTTAATAACAAAAGTTGAATCAAAATTTAATTTTAATCTTGCCTGTTCAACCACTAACTGCGATAACTCTTTGAATATTTGATTTAAATCTACGATGGAACGAAGAACACTTTGAACTTCACGGTCTTGTTGGTCAACCTGCTGCGTGTTTTCTTCCAAGTAGAGTAACTGATCCTTTATAAATTCCTGAAAAATAAAAATATAAAGATTTTCAAAGTTGAAACGAAACACCCGAAATATTTCTACCCTGTTAGATGGCATTATTAGAGCCATTTTTATTCGACATAGACCAACACGACTGATGTGTTAGCCTTACTAAGTCTGACGCACAAGTGACCTATACCTGCAGCTGCATATAACTGCTAAAAAATTGAGACAATTATAAGCACATGATCATCACACCTGGATGAACTAAAACTCCTTATTACTTTTTGGCAAATATATATTAAATTATATTACCGTAAACAAGAATTATCAATGAAGTAAGAAAAATCAAGTTATACTTTTAAATAAAATACAGTCACAAATATATCAATGTCATTTTTCATTTATGCCGCAGCAACATTTCATCACCTTTCACTTTTGCCTAGCTCAGTATAAACAAGAAGAAAAAATATTAATTTAATTTGACATTGTAATATTAGTCAGTTACGTTGATTTTCCAATAAACATCAAAAAAATGAGAAGACCTGTGCTAAAAAATATTAATTTAAAAAGTCAAAGTTGAAAATTGAAATTTAAAACATTTTTCAATTCTGAGAAATAAATTACGGTATAAAACCACACTCTGAAAATTAAGTAATTACCAAATAAAATGTTACAAACGCACTCTATTGTAAATCTCATCCATTTCTAGTTGCTCGTGATCACCAGATGCAAATCCATTCCCAATGGCTTTATCAAAATACTGTTGTGATCTTTCCTCTCTCAGCCTAATTTCTGAAATAAAAAAAAATTGAAGGAATTTACATACAGTTAAGCCAAAAACTATAAATTAATTTAAAAAACTTAAAAGTTTTTATTAAATAAATTAATATTTTCTACGAAAATAAATTGAAATATTAACTGAAAATTGTATATCTGGAAAATAAAAAGGTCAAATTAAAATTAAACTCACTTCTTAAATAATTAGACTGAGATTGTCGGAAGGAAATTGACAGTTCTTGTAAGGTAGTCGCTAATGACTGAACTACATTGTGACTTAAACGCTGCTCTTGAAATCCCGATCCACCACTTTTATTCCTAATTTGCTGAACTAGACGATAACAATATGAAAACATCTGTGTGATGTCTTGCGTCATCAATTCGATAGCTTGTTCTTCATCTGTGTTGTCGTCTAATGTAGGACGGTGTAAATGTTTATCGTGTAATACGGTTAATTCCTTCACTACAACAAAATAAATTAAAATAAAATAAATTCTGAATTATTAATTTAAAACTGGGGTCATTACTCATTTGTGTTATTCTTGTTATTTGATATTGAACTTCTTCTAATCCATCGACCCTTAAAACAAAATTTAAATAAATTGATAACTTATTAAAACATAAATTTATAGCATCACATCTTACCATTCCGGTGGTAATCTATTGTCTCTTCCATAGTTCATTCCCAACTCCGGATCTGCTTGCACAAGAGCCATCTTATCATCCATGGACTTTAAAAAAATAAATATAAATTTAATAGTCAAAGTTATGATCTCACTATTTACAATTAATTTATTTCACATATATCAACTAACCTGTTCTGAATATATATGACGACTTTGCATCGCATTATTTCTCATTAAAATGAACACCTCAGTTAAACTTCTCGTTGACATTTTGAAAGCTTTCTTCAGGGGCGTGTTTGTAAAATTTAAAGAAATTAAACTTATTACAATTACTTCATTAAACGGGTCAGCTCAATTACAACCTCACAGTACTTGCAGGTGGCACTACACAACAACTAGAGACTGTTTTCCTCGTGAGTGGGTAGTACTCCGCAACAGGACTATACCGCCACGATGCGGTATTTTCTAGGCAGAGACCCATACTTCATTAATTTTAGAGACTTGTTTTGGATGTCCCACATCCCATTCATCCCAAACAAGGTAAGGAAGCCACGTTCACATTAGAATATTTACAATGCTTATTTTTTTAAAAGTTACTTTAATTTTGAATATGATTTTAATTTTAGAATATTAGTTGACGAATGACGTCCTGTCCTTCCTGTAGTAGAAGGGTTCCTGGCTAGGACTATCGACATTTTTTAAAATGTCAATAATCAGATGCCAATAATTAGAGCCCTTGACAGAAGTGTGTCTAGTTTTATTTAATTTGTTTACGTTTTTATTTGCATTAAATGACAAGTGGGATGGTGCTGACAACTTAAATAAGAAAATTATCTTCAAATTACAGCCAAAGTTATTGTAATTTATGTAAGAATGTATTACAAGCAATGTTAAATGTCAATGTAGAATGATAGTAAATAAAACATAATTATTCAAGTCTTAACTTTAAAATTTAAATTGTGTTTTCAATTTGTTTGATAATTTTTTTTAATAGGAAATAAATATCTTGTGGGTTTAATCTTTAGTTCTCATTCTCGACAAGAAATTCAGAGGAGGAGGGAATGCCAAGTAAGGAGCAGAAAAGGGAAAATTAAAGGTAAAGTAATAATTTTATAATTTTTTTTCAATGCATTTTAACACACGTATTCTCAGATGCACAAATGAGTGCAAGTGTTTGTTATCCACTCCGGAATGCGTTACAAGACATAGAAGGAAGATTGCTCAGGATTTTAAAATTATTAAATAAACGTTTACTTTTATTGAATGATGCGGCGAGTAAACAAATTTACTTTCATTCAGCAACAACTTCAAGTATCAGTCTGCAGCATAAAAAGTTGCAAATAATTTATGATGATAAACAAACTTTTTTATTAACGCAAGAAAAACGAGAACGTCCAGAAAACAGAGCGTTGAAATTTGAGTATGAAGCTGCAAAGCATAAAACGTCGTTGCTGACGACTTCTGCAGTGGATGTCCCACTTGCATATTGCAGAGACAAGAATTCTAAATTTGAAAGTAAAGCAAGTGGAAAGTTTCTAGAAACACAGGTCCAGGGCACAAAAGTGCAAGTAAAGCGACCTAGAGAAGCTGCACTTAAAGCAATTGAACAGCAATTGAAGATTAGAGAAGATACTCCCAAAGATGCGCAGGAAGAGACGGAGAAAAGGGAGATGATAAAAATTAAAACACAAATCAGTAGTTCTCAATCACGTAAATACGAAGAATCTCAAAAAACTGTTATCCTGAGTAACACTAGAAGATTAGACAGAAACGAA
>JAQIXT010001832.1:0-13380 GCA_034700445.1 Stenotaenia linearis
AATTAATATTTCTCATCAACTACTCAACTAATTTCACTGAAATTCGAAACTCGTTTGTAAAAACCAGCCCTTATGTTCCGCTTCCCAGTATTTTACGTTATATAATTATCTTTTTTCTTGCGTAAATCTTAAAGTTCGTATTTTTTATTATCAAAAAAAATCACAGGCCATCGCGCTCATGATGTGTACGTTGGGGTTCATATCGGGAGCACTCACAGACGTCACCCGCGACACAGACGTCATAGACATCATCATCACCGACATCGTCGCGGCGAAGATTCTGGAGACGACGACAGACCTCGTAAAAAAAATTCCTAATAAAATTTTAAGATTTAATTAAATTGTTTTTTCCTTAGTGACACCACCTGCTCAGCGTGTGCATTTTTTATTAGGCGAGGAGGAAGATGACATGCACGATTTGCATCCCCTTTTTAGTGAAATGCAGGAGTTGCATATTGATGGAGAAGAGGTCGAGTGGCGGGAAACGGCCAGATGGGTGAAATTCGAAGAAGACGTCGAGGAAGGAGGAAATCGGTGGTCGAAACCACACGTCGCAACTTTATCGCTGCATTCTTTGTTCGAGTTACGCAGTTGCGTGCTCAATGGAACTGTCATGTTGGATTTAGAAGGAACTAGTTTAGAGCAAATTGCAGGTGCTGATAATAAAATATTAAAAAACTTTATAAAAAAAAAATTGTTTAAAAAAAATTTATGGGATTTAGTTGTTTTTTTTTGTCATTGTTCATAAAAAATTTTCTCTTAAAATTAATTTTATTTCTAGATCTCGTTCTTGAGAATATGGTAAATGCCAAACATATCCAAGACGACCAAAGAGATCGGATCAAAGAAATTCTTCTGAAAAGACATCGACATCTACACGAACGGCGACATGACAACAAGACTTCTCGTATTCCTCTTATTCGCTCGTTAGCTGATATAGGGCGCGTACATTCGAGTAGCAAAAGTAAGCGAAGAGCAACTTCAATTTCTCAAATTTGCACTTTCTTACATTCACCACACACTTAACAAATCCTCGGTGGTTTGGCTTCTCTGTTACTTTCTTGGTTCCTTCCTTCCCGTAGGTATGACCCCGGAAGGAAATTCTACAATTTCTGCTCCAACCACAACGGGTCAGCCCACTGCGGCTCCTACTAGCCCCATAAACACGGCTGAATCGCACCACTACGGCCGATTCCTACTTCCTGGTAAACAACAACTTAACCCGCAGTGTATGCCCACAGATGGTAGTCAGATGCAACAAGCAACGCCTGCCACTGCTCTTAGTTTGGCTAATCAAAGCGTAAAAGCTGTTCATTTTCAAGAGTTATCTGGTACCCGTTTTCTCATTTCTAGTGCACGTTTTTTTCTTTTTCCATTTCGGCTTTTTAACTTTTGTTTCGATTTTTATCTGATTTTTTCTGATTTTTAATATTTTCACTTTTACCGCTTTTAATTCGCTATTTTCTGAAATTGTATTGCGTGATATGAGTAATGTTTTATATTTTTTGACACCCTCGGTGAAATTGAGTCAGGAGACGATTTTGGTTCGCGTTTGATTTTTTTTGTATTTATTTGTTTTTTTTCGTTTTGTAGGTTCGCCAAGTCAAGGAGACAGCATGCAGCCGAGCCCGAGTGGCGCTTCGCTCACTCAAAATAACTCTGGAGGTCATTTACAGAGTAATAATCATGACAATATTTTATCTACAGCCAGTGCCACTGACATTCAACAAATAAAAGTATATATTAATTTTTGAATTAAAACAAAATGATATTTTTTGATTTTGTATTTTGTATTTTAATGAAGGGCAATCAACATTTTCTGAAAAAGCTTCCACCCGGTACAGAAGCGTCCAACATCTTAGTTGGAGAGTTGGATTTTATGGAGCGAACAATTTGCGCTTTTGTGCGATTATCACAAGCAGCGTTTTTAGGTATTACAAATTGAAATTTGAATTTTGAAGGAAATTTTGTTGCAATTTCGTGAATTGACAGGTGATTTAACCGAAGTTCCTTTACCAACCAAGTTTATTTTCATTCTTCTTGGACCGCAGGTATGTTTCGTCGTTTTAAAAAGGAAAAGTATTCTAATTCTTGACTTGTTTTCTAGGGTAACGTGACTCGATATCACGAAATCGGTAGAGCCGTGGCGACGCTGTTAGCGGATGAAGTCTTTCACGACGTTGCGTACAAGGGTAAAAGTCGTCTCGACCTGCTTGCAGGGGTTGACGAATTCCTTGACGCAGTCACAGTCCTTCCACCCGGTGAATGGGACCCCAGTATAAGAATAGAACCACCGCAGAAAATTCCGTCTCAAGTACGATTTTTGGAATATTTTCTAAGGTTTTTACGAGCTAAATCGTTAAATTCATTCAGGATCACCGAAAAGCCCCAGATCAGCCCAAAGAGGAAGTAGACGAAGAAGCCGAGGAAGAGAAATTGAGAGAAGAGTGTGGTTTGAAACGCTCTGGCAGGTAAAATCACCAAAAAACTCAATTTTAATATCTAAATTTACGTTTAAATCGCATTCACAGGTTATTCGGTGGTTTAATAAACGATGTAAAGCGAAAAGCCCCGTGGTATTTTTCTGATTTCAAAGATGCGCTGGCTATTCAATGCTTGGCATCTTTTATTTTTTTATATTTCGCTTGTCTCACACCAATCATCACATTTGGAGGGCTGCTCGGCAAAGCAACTAATAATTATATGGTACGAAATAAGAAAATTGATTTTTTTTTCTTTTAAATTTTAATGTGGAAATTTAATTTTCAGGCGGCTATGGAAAGCCTAGTAGCTGGATGCGTTTGTGGTATTTTTTACGCTTTATTCAGTGGTCAACCACTCACAATTTTAAGCAGTACGGGTCCAGTTTTAGTATTTGAAACAATTGCGTATTCATTTTGCGAGTAAGTTGTATTTGGTGTTACAAAACACAAGTTGTAGGAAGATTTACGTTCCTTGCATAACTTTTTATTTTAATTTTATTGTTGTGGACCAGCGATAACGGCATTGAATATCTGCCCTTTCGTTTTTGGATCGGTGTTTGGACGACTATAATTCTCTTTACTCTGGTCGCATTAGACGCAAGTGCGTTTGTATGTTATATTACGCGTTTCACAGAAGAAAATTTTGCCTGTTTAATATCGCTCATTTTTATTTACAATGCTATTGATAATGTAAGCATGGAATTTTTAATTCTATTAAATTAATTATAATTTTTTTTTAAATTTTAGTTATTGGAAATTCGGGATAAATATGCAATTAATTCGCTGCCCCCGAATATATTAAATCACGAGTGTGATTGTTTTCCAACTGAAAATGTGACCGACAATGATCGGTTGAACACCAACTGGAGCTTGTTTACAAGACAAGAATGCTCAGTAAGTAAATAATTAAAAATTTAACGATTTAATGATTTTTCTACTTTGTTTAGGCCAATAACGGAACCCTAGTTGGTGTTGGGTGCAAATATTACCCCGATGTTTTCTTTTTATCCATCATCCTGTTTGCTTCTACCTACATCATATCTTTTTCGTTCAAAGAAATTAAGACAACGTCTTTTTTCCCAGCAAAAGTATTCATTTTATAAATTTAAAAAAAAATTAAGAAAAATAATTTTTTGAGTTTATTTTGTCAGGTGAGACAAATGTTGAACGATTTTGCGGTAATTATTGCCATTTTATCGATGACGTTGATGGACTTTTTAATTGGCATTCCGACACCTAAATTGGATGTACCTGAAAAATTTGAGGTGCGATTTGGATATTTTTAAAAAATGAACGAATAAATTTTAATTTTGTTTTGTTTAGCCAACGAGTAAAGAACGCGGCTGGTTTATTTCACCGTTCGGTAAAAACGAATGGTGGACCGCGATTGCGGCAATTGTTCCCGCTCTTCTTGCCACCATCCTTATCTTCATGGATCAACAAATTTCGGCTGTAATCGTTAATCGTAAAGAACACAAACTCAAAGTATAATTATCATTAATTCAAATTTTTCAAATTTTTAAATATTTTAAATTTTTTTTAATTGCAGAAAGGAGGTGGATACCACTTAGACCTTTTCGTGTTGGCCATTTTAATTTTCTTGTGTTCCTTTATGGGTTTACCGTGGTTCGTTGCTGGCACCGTTCTGTCGGTAACCCACGTTAACACGCTCAAAGTGGAGTCGGAATGCTCGGCGCCCGGAGAAAAACCCAAATTCATTGGAGTTCGCGAGCAACGCGTTACGCATTTTGCCATCTTCATTATGATTGGTCTATCAGTCATACTAACCCCAGTTCTTCGTGTAAGATTAAACGACAAAAAATGGCTGACTGATAAATTTAATACGCCAAATTTTGTATAGTCTATTCCTATGCCTGTGCTGTATGGCGTTTTCCTCTATATGGGTACCTCATCGCTTAAAGATCTCCAGGTATTGCGAAAATCATTAATTTATGCTCAAATACACACATTTTTTCCTTTTATTCAAAGTTTTTTGATCGCATTTGCATCATGTTCATGCCTGCAAAATACCAACCCGATTACACATTTCTTCGACAAGTTCCGCTCAAGAGAGTTTACTTGTTTACTTTCATTCAAATTACGTGTTTAGTATCGTTATGGGTCATCAAAACATTCAAGACGACTTCGATCGCGTTTCCTGTTATGGTAATGCGTTAAGAAATTTTACGATTTTTTAATTTAATATTTTATTTTTACAGCTTGTCTTTATGATTGGAATTCGGAAACTTTTGGATTTTGTTTTTACGCAACGGGAATTGAAAATTTTAGATGACGTGATGCCGGAATCGACGCGTAGGAAGCGAGAGGAGGAGAAGGAGTTTCATGAGGAGGGGAAGTTTAGGGTAATTTTAATTTACTTTCTTTTTGTTTTCATTTGTGTTTTCTTTTTGACGGATGGTTTTTAAATGCGTAGACTCCCTCAGACGTACCTGGAATCCAGTTTGCCGACGGCGAGAATTTGGAAATTTCTTTGTACAATGGGAACATTATGAAAATACCAATCGAAAACTTGCAACATTACCCGGAGCCGGAACCAAACATTAATATATCAGAAGAAGTGAACAAAAGCGGAATTTGGAAACAAGTGAACAACGCAAAAGCAATTAACGGCGTCAATCACGTCGGAGACTACAAACAACAATCTGACAATAAGTAAATTTAAATTAATTTTCGTAATTTCAATGATTTGATTTTTTTTAAAAAAATTATTAGAAACACGAAGAAAAGAGGATCTAAAAAAGATGCGATGAATGAAGAGGAGCGAAAGCGTCTGTCCACTATGGCGGAGGAAGAGGACGAAGACGACTCTCCAATCATGATTAAGATTGATTCGCCGACACCTACAACTCCAAATCATAGTCAAGGCCTCAATGTGAAATTCAATCAAAACAGCGAGACTTCGGTGTGATATTATGAGAAGTTAATACAATTATTATTGTAATTTAGAATGTGGTTTATATGTATTATTACAACTGTAGTTGTATTTGATTTTGTCCTTAAGTAATCAAGAATGGAAGTTTAAGTTTAAGATATCGTTATATTATAATTAACAAAGTCGATAAAATTATTTTACTATGGTGTAGGATGATTAAGTTGGATATTTTTGCATTTACACATTTGTTTTTGTTTATTATTATGATATCATTTTTTTAAAAATTTTATTTAATTTTTTTAGTTTTAGTGTTGGAAGACAATTAATTTTTTTCCATCGATGAATAAATTCTTTCCTTTTCTCTTATGTGAATTAGTCATGTTTGTGTTAGAGTGGTTGGATAAAATGAAATGTGCTTAGAGAAATCTCTGAATTTATCGGAGATTTTGTAGAGAGAATTTTAGGCTGAATATCTAAGGGGGGGTGACAAGTTACATACTGTAAGATTTTTCTTTTTCTTACTATACATTATGGTTTAATTTATGCTAAACAATAAAGACGATTAATTTATTTACTTAAATTAAACTTTTTTTTATGGTAAAGCTATAAAAACAACGATTTTTCAATATTTTATTTGGAAATAAGTTAAGAAAAAAGAAAAAAATACTCAATTTTATTTTACATTATATTTTGTTAAATATAGTTGAATAAAGAAATTTAAATCCAGTGAGAATTTTTTATTTTCCCGCGCGAATTTTTAAATAAGTAGCGTCATTTCCGAATAAATGCATTTGGCTCATAGATGACTCTCTCTGCGTATTTACCCAATAAGCTTTCCGCTTTGCGTTTCAATGGCTGGCTACATCAATGAGTGCTGATCAGTAAGTGCTATGATAAATAATTTGCTTATTAGTTTAATTTAAAAAAATGTTTACATTTAGTAAGAGTTGATGCGTCGCTAATTGAAAGCGATTAAATATTTATTGTAGTCTTAAAACAATTAGAAAAACACTACTAATCTCGAAGTAAACGAATAAACAAAGATTTCGCCCGAGTTTTATAATAGAAACAGGAGTTTAAAAAATGAAATTTATTTTACTTAAAACAATTGCAACGGAGGATAACAGCACGAACATTGTTCAACCCCAATTTAGCGCGTGGAAATTTATAGAAGGACAGTAGCGTGCGTAATATCCAGATTTAAAAACGCCTTGGTCTTTATTTTTGGCACCGGAAAAGAGCGAGCCAAAAAAATTGGTGAACAAACTTTAAATTAAACTCCACTTTCTCAATGAATCGTTCGTGGAAACTGAAAATACTAGGGTTAATTGGCCCGCATTTCACAGTTGACTCAGGACTAGTTACATAACTTATTTTCCCAAATCGGTGGTATTTTCCTAAATAAATGGGGTTATTTTGTATAAATAAACTATTTCCTGGTTTAAAGAACCCATATGTATATTAGTAAAAGATTAAAATGAATTAAACTTTCTACTCTACTTCATTTTGGAGTAAAAGACACAAGGAAATTTATTTTTTCATTTACTCGTTGTGTGTTGACACCAAAACTGGTTCGTACCAGATAGTTTTTGTCTTTTCTGTTCTCTAACATTGAATTCCTTAGTATTTTTAATCATTCTAGTGTCTTGTGTTATTGTTTCTTAATATTTTATTCTTTTAATTCAAAGTTCTTCTTGTCCTTTTCACTACGGGCGTGCGCATCTGAATTCGACAGAATCAACTTCCTAACATTCAAACTGGATCCTCATGGTGCATCGTGGCAAAATCAAGTGATAGACGCGAATCAAAATGCGAGAAACAAACAAATAAAAAATGACTTGATTTTGTCCGATGCAAGCACCTTGACAGGTAAGAAGTTTTGATACTAGATGGCACTGAAAAATCATATCAAGGTAAACCAACACTAGATAGAGCTTGAAAATTAAAATTTACAGTCTGCTACCTGTGCTAAGTCTTTGCTAAGTTACCAAACAATTTGGTCTTAAATGTTAATTAAATGGCATTAACGGGATTTGTCAGATGTATAAAGGTTAAATACGATTTCTAAGTGATTTTTTATTAATAATATTATTTCTATTTGACTTTTTAGAGATTTGTAACTACAAAGATTTACCAGAAGTTGAGATAATTAGTCTGATTGAAGAACATATTCCACGCTATAAACTGCGAGCCGATACGTTAACATCGTTTACAGGTATGGACTACTAACTTAATATTTGCATTGCGTGAGAGTAATTTGAAAATTACAGTACGAAAAGTTGTTTTTGAATATAATGACAGTGAAGGCATGAGGAAATGTCTTGGCTGTAAATAATAGATTAGAAAGGGAAAAAAATTCACCTGCAAAACTTGTTTATGTGAAAGAAAGGGTTAAAGAGTTGTATTTTATTTTTATCTTGAACTCGTGTTACCCCTTGGGGAAATGTTTCTTTTCTCACGAAAGGTTAAAGAAAATAATTAAAAGAGAAAAACCGAAAGGAACTGAAGGTTTTTTGAGTTTGTTGCTTTGGAAAACATCACACAAACACATCTGCTTGAAATGGAGGAGATTTTCCTGCAGTTTTCAGGTAATTTTCCATTGTCGCCACTTTGTCATTTATTTACTCATTTTCCACTTGACGCTTCCCGTAATTATTTTTTTCCACGCAACAAACTCCGACCTTTTCCTCAAGCGAAGCATTATTTTCTGTCTTAACGTAAGAAAAGAAACGTAAAAGGTGGAAATGTTTAATACACCGCATCGCAGACTCCATATTGATTTTGAGAGTCGGTTGCTATGACGACGGGCTCTCGAAACTGGGTTTCGGTCGATCAATAAATCCAACATGGGATTTTTGCTACACGCCATGCCACTATGTCGGCTTCCCATGCAGTAGTGGTGATGTTTGGTTGAATTTTACTCGGGTTGGATGCAATTTTTGTAATCGCTTCATGTAATCTTTACGTTTCCAATCCTCGGCTGTGACCTCTTTACTTAACATCTTCCGCTAGCGATTTGCGTTGGATTTTTTTTACTCGTTGGATATATTCAGTTTGTTGGTCGTTGTGCGATTTCATCATTTTGGGGAGAATTTGCGAATAGGTGTTAACGAATCGTTCGTTTTTATTTTCTTGTTAAAATTCGCAATTGCGTTGTGAGTCGAGATGGAGATTTTTGAAGCCGATTTGGATCCGCCGATATCACCACATACAATTAATAGGTTGGATCCAACTCGTGCAGTTGATACAGGTACAAGTTATGTTGATTATTATTATTTTATCAGAAACTTCAATTTTCTTGTTTTTTATTTTTTTTTAAATGATTAGTTTATTTATTTAAAAAAATAAATAAAATTCGCATTAAAGTATTGATTTCTTCAATATTTACATTCACTAAATATCATATTTAAGATTAATTACTCATAAGTGCTCTGTTAGTAGTGTTTTGGCTGTTATTTTTGGCGCGAGTTACTAAAAGGGTTTTGAATTATTAACCTAGAATTTTTTTATAATTATTGTTTTATCAACCTCCAAACAATAAGAACATATCCGTTCTTAAAGACGTTCACTTCACCTTGAATGAGGAAAAAACATAACAACTTTGTGTTTAATATCCCATTCTTTTTTATTTATTTATACTTTGTTGGCTTCAGGTTATGAAAATCAAGACTGGTTTATTCCGTCGCCTGCACTCCAACTCGACTCCGATGTAGATCTGAGTCCAGAACAAGCTGAGGAAACGCTTAAATATTTCAGTACGTTTGGCTTTTTTATATTTTTTTAATATTTAAAGTTTCGTATGCTGCAAAGGTTGTTGGTTACTAAGTGGAACAGGTAAGTTATGAAACATTTTTAATTATAAATGTGAGGTACTATAATTTTTACGCTGCAGCAGCCATTAATTAAATATATTCTCATCTGAACATTGTAAAACTTAATTTTCAAAAATAAAAAAAAATAAAAAAATAAATTGTTGATATAGGTTATTGTGATACGTCGTACAATTGTAAAACACAATTGTAACAACATTGTAAAACTAATTTTCAAAAAAAATAAAAAATAAAAAAAATAAATTATCGATATAGTTTATTGTGATAGGTCGTACAATACATCAATTATGTTTATCATTAATTTACGATTTAATAATATCAAAGATCACTACTGTGCTTATCGGTGTTGTGTCATACCGGATCGTCGTTACTTTGTGTACATATTTTTTTATTTATTATCAATTGACGCTTACTGCGGTTGTGATTTAGTAAAATTTTAGTTTCTCGGTAAAAAGCATAGGGAAAATGTTTGCAACGTTTTTAATAATATAAAAACAGATGTTATATCCGGAAATTAATTTTGCGATAAGTAAGAACATACAGGTGTAGAAACGATGGTATGTTTTTGTTGGTTAAATCGAAAAAATCTGTTATTTTTTTCAGCGTTATGTTCGAATCGTGTCAGCCAGATGACGAAGACTTATAATGATGTTGAAGCTGTTACACGACTTTTGGAAGAGGTGAACAAACTCTATAAATTTTAATTAACTTATTTATTCACAATTTCTGGTTTGCAAATAGAAAGAAAAAGATTTGGAGTTGGCGGCACGAATTGGTCAATCGTTGCTCGCGAGAAACAGGGACCTCGAACAGAAGAATGATCAAATTGAGCAAGAGATGACACTACTCAGTGATCAGGTATTGATTTTTATATTTTTTTTTTAACATTAAAAAATTTTAAATTTTAAATTGTGTGTTTAGGTTACTCAGTTAAGACATGAGTTGACCATGAAGACTGAACTTCTTCAAATTTATGCGCACGATCTTGACTATTCGGAGTCTGATTCCAATTCGACTTCTCCAACGTGAGTTTTATACTTTTATTATTAGTTTTGATAATAAAATATAAGATTTTTGGAATTTTATTAGCAGAACTCGAGATCGAGTATCTTTGCACATTAGTTGGGAAGTTTTACAAAAGAAAGTTCGGAAATTGGAAGACGAAAACGAACAGCTCAAATCGGAAGCGAATGTTTTGGACGACGAAACGACGAATTTCGAGGAAAAGGAGCAACAATTAGTCAAAGATGTTGTGCGGCAATTGTGTACGGTTTGATATAAACTTGAAAATTTATCGAACCGATGAATAATTTAAATAAATTTTAATTAGCGGAAGCAAACATGCAAGTGGATCAACTGTCAGAAGAGTTATCAAAGAAAATAGACGACAATTTGCGACAGCAGGAGGAGATTACGATGTTGTTGGCTCAGATGGTGGATATGCAGCAAAAGAACAAAAGGGTATTGAGTGTTTAAGGTTATTGGAAAGAGCGGGTGATAACTTTAAAGGTTTGCAGATTTCGGTTGAAAATGAAGATTTGCAAGCACATTTACATGCAGCTAAAGAATGTCAACAAGAACTTACAACTGAGTTGGCTGATCTTAAAGAGAAATACACAGAAGTCGTTGAAATGCTGCACGACAACCAAGAACAATTACGAGACGCAATACGAAAATCCTTACCAACTGCTAACAGACGCTCTTTCGGAAACTATTATAACCCTGATTCGCTCGCGTCGGAACTGGAAAGCTCTCTCAGTTCCGACAACGAAATTTCGCAGCAAGTTAAGAGCGACAAACAGTTGAGTATTTAAAATTCCTCATTTTTTAATTTTTTAATTTAAAAAAAAAAACATCTTAACTAGGCTTCACAATCTCAAAATATTCGAAACCGTTCGATACGCAAGACAAAGGCGGAATACCACAGTCACTTCGTCACCAGCACAGCTCTCTCATCTCTACACTTCATCTAGCGCCGTCCAAGGGACGATGACGTGTTCTCTCACCAGTTGTTATTCTGCCAGAGGGATCGCTTCGTCCACTCACCAAATATCGGGAAGAGGCGACGGACTCCCGCCGCTGCCTCCTCTCTTAGATGCACCTTATTCCGTTATCAGCGGACCACCGAGTGTTGATAGTCTATTCAATTCGGATTCGGAATGTTCCGTCATGACCGACAGCAACTACAGTGCTGATGACGACAGCGTGTGTTCGTGAGTTGTGCGAATAATTTGATAAATTGATAGTTTAATCACAGTTTTAAACCTTTTTAGGTCTAATTTGGGTCGACCGGGAATTCCAGGCTCAAAAGATTTAGAATCAGCTCTTCGCAGACTGAGTCTTAGACGTCAGAGCGAACACGAATATCAACTTTCACTTCGACAGCACGGATGTTACGATTTAGGGAGCGATGGAATACACTCACCTGGCCAGTGTCGCACGCCTGATTCTATAATGTCGACGGGGTCGATGGGACTCGGTCCGTTCAATTACAGGCCGTATCACATGCCCGAAAAGTTACAAATCATCAAACCAATGGAAGGTAGATGATGTCGAAATTGAAAAATGAGACTGAGGTGTTTATAAGAGTGGGTTTTTTAGGTTCACTTACGTTACACCACTGGCAGCAGTTGGCCACTCCCCACCTCGGTGGAATATTCGAAGAGAGACCCGGCGTCCAGGTCAAAGGTGAACGCAAGTTAGAAGAATTTGATGATAATTTTACGCTTACTGACTACGAAGAAGACGACGGTATTGATTTTAAAATGATTTAACTTAGTTTTTTCGTATATTAATATACGATTTTTTAAATTTTTTTAAGATTTTATCCATCCTGGGAAGAAATTCGAAAACACCGGAACATGTTACACTTACACCATGTCGACGGTGTTACATCCAGACGAAAACACACAAGTTACACCAAGGTAATGTTGATTTTTTGAATTATGTGAATTTTTTTAATGAACATGTTTTGTTAGTTTGCCACCGACGCAAATGTCTGTAACTGCAAAACAACAACCGATGACTCCCATGCTAAACAGTCCTCAAGGTCGAGAACGTGGAACCTCGACTTTTAGCACCACAATAGGCCTAGCTAAATTACTCAACGAAAGAGGCATCAGTGCTGGCGTACCCCGAGTTTGCTCAAGGCCACCTAGTCCGACACATCCGTATTCCCCTACTGCGACACCGTGCAATTCCCCCGACTGTTCACCGCCGTCTTCTCCACCTCCGTCTCCAGTCCCGTTCAGTCCGTTACGATTACCGAGTCAGTTACCAATTCAATCATCACTTCTAACACATTAATTAATGACATTTCATTCGATTAGGCTTAATGGCGTTAAGCAGTGGAGTTTCTCGAGGTGCAGATCTGTTGAAAAGAACATTCAGGCCCAGTTCGCCCGGTCCAAAAACCAGACACGTTGACCGCAAAAGGACAGGTAGCATGAAATTTTGATTTAAAGCTTATTAACCGTAATTAAATTGTAATTATTCGAATTCAGGTCAAGAGTTAAGGGCAAGGAAAAAGCCTTCAAAGTCAGCAATGCATAATCAACTGACCGGTATTAATTTAATGGAAAAAGTCAATGAAATAGGAATCCAAAACATAATGCAACCAACAAATTCAAGATCACCTAATTTACCTCTCACTGCAACGAATCCACTAGTCAATAGAACGAGTCCAATGACACAATTAACATCAATTAGGCAATACGTGAATCTCCAACCACCTTCGTGCCAAACTACACACTCATCCTCATTATTTGCGCCCGAAATGGGAACTATAGGGACATTGCCAACTTTACGAAAGGGTGGATTTTTGTAACGTGCCTTTAGAGATATGTTGAGCGATGACTTTGGTTTTTACTTTTGGATTTGGACTTTGGGAAAAAACGAGTGCGATATGATAGAATGCCTTATGAACTGTGATATGATAAAAATCGTGAAGGTAAAAACCAAGTTTGAAGGGGACTTGATTTGCTGTTTTAGGATAACAATTACCGTAAAATGAAATTTGTGTTTTTGTAGATTTTAATTTTTTAATGCGTTTTGCGGTAGCGATTTTCATCTATACAAGGAAATTGTGTCTCTTTCAGCAGTTTCACTGCCGTTTAATGGTTGAATTTTATCCAAGGAAGTTAGTTTTTATATTACTTTTTTTTAAGTTATGGAG
>JAQIXT010001833.1:0-13378 GCA_034700445.1 Stenotaenia linearis
CGATGAAGGGGTTTGTTTTGATTGGTCAGTTTGAGTTTGGAGTTTGGTGGGGAGGTGAATGAACTGTTCAGGTGGGGAGGTGGAGGGGGTGGGGAAGATGTTGAAATATTCATGTTTGATTTGTAAGTGTAGAAAAATCTGTAAAAATGTCTAAACGCCGAAAAAATATTTTCGAAAAAATAGAATTTGTAAAAATTGTAAAATTTCGATAAATATCGACAAATCATGCCGAAAAATAAAAATTTGAGTTTCGGAATTTTAATTTTCGACATTTTCACAAATTAGACATAAATTCTTCGACATCTTTAAGAATTTTTTGACATTTTTTACAATTTTTTTGACATTTTCACAATTCTTTCGACATTTTTACAAATTTTGTCATTTTCACAATTTTTTTGACATTTTCGCAATTTTTTTTGACAATTTCAAATTTTTTCGACATTTTTACAAATTCGGTATAAATTCTTCGAATTTCTAAACCCGACCCCTCCATCCCCTCCATTTATCCACCTCACCTTCGTCGCCATTTTCTTTGACGACTTTAAATAAATTACCAAACTGAAAATAATCCCAACAAATTCGGCAACAGATTTTAATCGCAGGAAATACGACTTGTTACCACTACCTCGTAAACTAAAGTAGCAAAGAGAAATTTTTAATTTGTATTCGCTCAAAGCGGCTTTTGTGTCGTTCGCTCGTAACCCCACCCGCAGAAGATTGTAGTTTGTCTCGAGATACAACACAAGATCATTTGTAACGATTGAGATTTATTTCAAAGGGGCTTTGGCACTTAATTGCGTCGCCGTGAAAGGAAATCGATCGAAAACCGAACCTGCACTCCTCTACTATTATATCCGTTGTTTTCAACTTTTAAAAGCTTCCAGGGTCAAAAGGTAGATGCGATTTTGGGTCAAGTTACCGACCGTTTCGATAATAATTTCAAATTTTACACATTTTTCGCATTTATTCGATTTTCTTTGAAAATTTCGTAAATAAAGGGTTAAGGAATGATGTGAATGTGTAATTAAAGTCAAGTGGCTATTAAAAATATGGTCGCCAATTTTTTTTTTTTTTTTTTGAAATTTTTTTTCCCGAAAAAAATTTTGATTTTCAGGAATGGGAGGTCGAAATCAATTTTTTTTTTGTGTTTGTCAGGAATGATTACGGTTTTTATTTGTTATTTTGGGGAAAGTTTCATTTAAAATTCGGTTAAAGTTGAGCTTCGGCAAATATGGGAGTTTTTTTTTCATCAAAAACCGGTTTTGGATGGAAAAGTTAAATATCCAAGGGCTAGGAATACTCAATGGAATAATATCAGATATTATTGCGTACCAATATTTACGAATCAGCGATATTTGTTTTGAAAAAGAAATTTTTTTTCAGTAGGAAAATATTTGTACGGAGATCCCCCGACGTCCAAGCCGCAGCCGGTGAGGTTTGCGCGGCAGACACGAAGCGCGATCTCCGTATAACCGAAAAAAAATTTTGGACGGAGATGATCTCGCTTCGCTGCCGGAGCCGGAGCCGGTGAGATCTGCGCGGCATGGAAGACGAGCGATCTCCGTCCAAACAAAAAAAAAATTTCTTTTCAAAGAAATAGTAATCTTTAATAAAAATGTACTACTCCACGTTGACTGTGAAGGCAGTCGGCTTTTTTGAGCATTTTAAACGAACGACAATTGCATTTTTCATGTACAAACGGCAAAGCTGATTGCTTTTCGTGCCAACGTGTCTGCATAAATCAAAAAAAGGATTTTGAAAGAAGAAATAAAAGAAAAAAAATATGAAATTCTGGCATTTAGTGGATTTGGATGTAACTTTTGTCAAGTGTTATTGACAAGAGAAATAAAGGCGAGTTGGATTTGGTATTCGTTGTCAGCGTTGTAGCCAAAGGGGTGAGAAATCGCCGCAAAGACAACCGGTTTTCACATCGTAGCGTATGTGGACATTAATAATGCATTATTGTAAATCACGTTTGATTCGTCAGGGTAATTGAGTGTTAGTTTTTGATTGCGCCTTTAAAAAAATTATTTAAATTTAAATTTAAAAAAAAAAAATTTTTTTAAATTTTTTTTTTTGTTTTTTTTTTTTGTTGCGAAAACAAATTGGATTTATGTAAATGTGTAAAAATAGTAAAAAAAGGCGTAGATTTTTATTGTTGTTTGTGGAATCGATGTAGAATGACAATAACGTTAAAAGTTTGATAAATTGTAACGTTTGGTGTTGGGATTAAGCGAAATGTGGCGTTGTAAAACGGACTAATTAAGTAATTTGTGAGATTTGGTCTGTAAATGCCCGCCTCTTTCTAAACTGGGGTGTTTGCAAATTAATGACAATTTAATTAAAGTCAGGGGTTTAAACTTTAAAGATTGCTTCGGAAGTGATCAAGCGATGTTCTGACGCGGGTTTTAGAGAAACCGTTTCGTTTTCGAGACGATTTAGAAGTTTTAACGTTATGAATAATATATAAAGGAGTAATAAGAGATGAGTGGTGATTTATATAATAATAATTTGTCAAATTTAAGATTTAGTTTTTTTTTTTTTAAATTGTAAGATTTAAAATGGCGGCGAAAATTTTTGTTTTTGATTTTTTCGAAATTCAAAAGATTATTAAATTATTTTTAAAATTCAAAATGGCGGCTTAAATTTTTGAATTATTTCGAAATTTAGTGATTTTTTTTAAATATCGAAAAAATCAAAAAAAAAATTATAAATTCAAGATGGCGGCTGAAAAAGTTTTTCTTAGAGAAATCGCTAATTTTTTTAAAAATTTAAAAATGGTGAATGGATTTTTTTAAAATATAAATTCAAAATGGCGGTTTTTTTGTAGCTGACAATGGTAGAATGAAAAATACTGTAGTTATCGAAATTGAACCTCGGGAATGATTTTTCCGTCTTTATATATACGAGTTTAAAACGCTGTTTATCCTCGAATCGAATAATGCAAAAATGTTTGTTGCGAAGAGGGTTAAAGGAGAAAGTCGTTGGGAAGTTTGCCAATTTGCAATACGCCGGCGAATCACCTTAAATTACACCCGGGAATTGTGGATATAATTTTTTCCGAATGACACTTTACGATTTTTTCCATTCTTTTGTTGAAAAGAGTCGATCAAATGGTCGAATTATTAAATTTCCGCAGCGCTTATTCGATTCATACTTTCCAGTAGCAATAAACAAAACTCAAAAAAAAAAATAATTAGAAAAAATGGGAACCGCATTCCAAAAATTTGCTCGAGGTGTTTTATTCCAAAAGAAAACGGAAAATAAAATGAAAAAAATTTAAAATTAAATAATTTTTTATTATTAAAAATTCACTAAAAGTGTAATAAAATGATGATAGAAACGAAATACCTTAAACGCAAGTTTTGGAAGGCTGCCATTTTGAAAAAAGTAAATAAAAATTGCACTTCACAGCACTTGAGATCACGTATCATTTCAATTGTGAAATAAGGAGTTCATTTATTTACATATATCAATTTGTATATATCTCGCACAGTTTATTCAATTTTGAATTTTTAAAAAATTCGTAAAAATTTAATCATCGTCAATTTTGATCCCCCCTCGTAGCTCAGGCATGGCGAGTCGTAATTTATCCCAAAATAACTGCTCGTGCCAATAAACAAACGTACTGTTCTTCAAACACAACCTGAGTTCGTGCCCCAACTCTTTTTTAGTAATCGAACCAAAAAACACGACAATTATCGGCGTGCGTATCTCTTTGAATAACTGAATAAACGTTTCTCTGACCTCACAACGTTTCCACTCGTTGCGCAGAAAGTTGCGCGTCAAGACCAGTATGAACCTTCGACTGGACTCGATCGCCTGGAGCACAGTATCACTCTCGAAGCTCCCGACCGGACAGTCGCGGTGGTGGACGAGCAATTCGTATCTTTGGTACCGCTTGTTGTATCTACTCATGTCGTTCGCGAGGAAATTCTCGGCGAACCCGACGTCCTCTTTCGTGTAGTAGATGTAAGCGTCAAATAACTCCCCCCGGTCCTCGCGGTCCTTGCCGAGACGGACCCCCCAGCGCCGGAACACGTAGAGGTGGAACCGCTGGCGCCAGTGGCACAGGGTCGCGAAGATGATGAGCAGGAGGACCGCGAGGACGACGGCGCCCGCGACGATGAGCACCGGCATGTAATCCTCGATGAACCGCGGCTGGACCATCCAAGTGGCCGTTGCGTTGTCGCACGAGGACGTGTTGAAGTCGAGGAGGGAAGTCCCCGCGACGCCCGTCGCGTTGTGCACGCAGCGCAACAGGGACGCGTCGCGGATCTTGTCCTGGTAGCTGACCACCCAGCGCTTGAAGAGCTCGAGGAACCGGCACTCGCACGGCCACGGGTTGTCGCTCAGGGTGACCTCCCACAGCATGGGGTTGACCGAGAGGTTCCACACGGGCAGGTGGAAGATCCGGTTGCCGTCCAGCCGGAGGATCTCGAGGGACTTGAGCATGACGAAGGTGGTGTTGTGGACCGTGGTCAACTGGTTGTTCTGCAAGTAGAGTTGCTGGAGGGTCTCGAGGCGCTCGAACTCGTAGCCGCGGAGCTCGGTGAGGGAGTTGTCCTCGAGGTGGAGGATCTGGAGGGCCCGGAGGCCGTTGAAGGTCCGGTTGTTGATGGTGTGGATGTAGCTGGCGTTGAGGAAGAGCACGCGGAGGTTCTTGCGCCCGATGAAGGTGTGGCTGCTGAGCGTCTTGATGTGGTTGCCGTCGAGGTAGATCTCGGTGGCGTCCATCGGGATCTGCTCGGGCATCTGCGTGTAGTTGGCGTTGGTGCACGCGACGATGTTGGCGAGCCAGCTCTGGTCGTGGTAGCAGGTGCAGCCGTCCGGGCAGACCATCTCGCAGTCGCAGGCGTCGAAGTCGCAGCACTTGCAGAGGGTGAAGCAGTGCGCGGAGTAGGGGCAGAGGAACTGGGAGGGGTGCGCCTCGACCAAGGGGACGAAGGTGCGGTCGCGGCTGTAGAGGAGCTTGCAGTAGATGCTGTCGAGGTCCATGACGCGGGGGTGCTGGCGCATCTGGTCGAGGTAGTTGATCCTCTGGAGCCACTCCATGTTGCAGTCGCACTGGAAGGGGTTGCCGCCGAGGTAGAACTCGGGGAGCGGACGGTCCTCGCCGAAGTGCGCGAGGCGGAGCGCGGAGAGGTCCATGAACTGGATGTTGTTGCCGAAGAGGTCGACGCGCGACAAGTTGTTCTTTTTGAGGAAAGTGAAGGGCTGCACTTTGGAGATTTGATTGTCGTTGAGGAAAAGTAATTGGATGCCGTCGGCGAGCGAGGACGCATTGATTTCCGTGATTCGATTGGAGGATGCATCCATTATCTGCAATTGCAGTTTGGCCTCGAGATCGTAGTAATTGCCCAACGCCGCTATGTGGTTTGCGTGAATGTCCAACCACTGCAGCCCCAGCGGGATCAAGGCGTAATCAAACCAGGAAATCTCGTTAGCCGAAATATTGAGCCATATGAGGGCCGGGAGATCGGTAAAAAGTCCGTTCATGTCGGTCAGGTAATTGGAGTCGAGCCGGATGGCCTGCAGGTTGACGCTGCCGTCGAACGAGCCGTGCTCGATGCCGCGCAGTTTGTTGCGCGCCAGGTTGAGGATCTTGAGCGCGGGCATGTTGCCGAACACGCTCCTGCTGACGTTGCCAACCTCGTTGTCGATCAGTATGAGCCCCGTCAGCTGCTGCAGGCCGCGGAACGACGCGTTGACCAGCGAGTCGATGCGGTTCTGGCCGAGGTCGAGCGTTTTTAGAAACTGCAGGACCCCCACGGCCGCGGGCACCGTGCGCAGGTGGTTGCCGTGCAGGTTGAGGTCCTGCAGGCCGCTGCAGTTCTTGAAGGCGTCCGGGTGCAGCGAGTCGATGCGGTTGAAGTCGAGGGAGAGCAGGCTCAGGACGTAGAGCCCGTTGAGGGTGAAGGCGTCGATCCGGTGCAGCTTGTTGTGGCTGAGGAGCAGCGTGTGGAGGTTGTACGCCGACGAGAAGGCGTTGTCCGCGATCGTGTCGATCTCGTTGTGCTCGAGGTGGAGGATCTGCAGGCTGTAGAGGTTGCGGAAGGCGGACGCGTCGATGCTGCTGAGGCGGTTGTGCGACAGGTCGAGGATGACGAGCCGGATGAGGTCCTCGAAGGTGAAGTTGTCGATCCAGTTGCTGGTGAGCTCGTTGTGGTGCAGGTCGAGCACGAGGAGCTGCTGCAGCCCGGAGAAGAGGCCCGCCGGAAGCACGCTGAGGGAGTTGTTGTGCAGGTAGAGTTCGACGAGCTCCGACATGTTGTGCAGCACTTCGGGTGGCAAGGCAACTATGTTGTTTCCGGCCAGGTCGACGAGCTGCAGCAGGCGCAGTCCGGCGAAGGCCGATTCGCTCACCAGCGTGATTTGATTATCTTGCAAGAAGAGTTGGCGGAGGCTGCGCAGCCGGTCGAACGCGCCCGCCGGCAGCACGTGGAGGTCGTTGTCGGACAGGTCGAGTTCCTTGAGGTCCAGCTGACAACTGTCGTCCGAGTTGAACGAGCTGAAGCCCAACGAGTTGACGTCCTGGAAATTGTTGTTGGTCAGGTTGAGGCTGACCAGGTTGGTCAGGTGACAGAAAGTCCTCGAGGGCAACGTCCAGATGGCGTTGTAGCCGAGGTCGAGCCTCTCGAGCTGCGACAGCGGCGCCAGCACGTGCGGCTGCACCTGCAGGTTGAGGGTGGACCAGGCGCCGTTGTAGGTTCGGACGGTTAGGTTGCGCAGGTTGCCGAGCCCGACGAAGGCGAGCGTGGGCAGCGACTGCATCTTGCAGTTGTCCACTCTGAGCTCCTTGAGCTGGAACAGGTGCTGGAACGAGTTGTTGTCGAGCGCGCTGTGCAAGAACTGGCTCTCGGTGCAGTCGACGTGCAGCCGCACCGTGTGCTCGCTCGACACGTCGCTCAGGTTGAAGAGGGTGGCGTTGAGGGCGGCCACCCGGCACACGAGGCTCACGTCGCGGGCCTCGGGCCCCATGAAGCCCCACTGGCACACGTCCGGCGCGCCGTACTTGAAGGCGAGCGCGCCGATGAGTTGGGCGAAGATGCAAAGTACCTTTAAGGGCACCATTGCGAGTAGCATCAGCTTGCGACCGATTCGAAGGGATTTACAGTCGCACGTCGACGATCCGTGTGGTGAAATGCACTTTGTTGAGGCACTGCTGCTATCACCATATTCTTTTGTGTGTGTGCTGCGCTGGGAAATGAAGTCGGTTGCTCTTTTCCGAGGCTAGAATTGCCAGCTGCATCGGAGCATTGAGCCGCCGGGAGGATGAAGTGGTTGGTGGCGGTGGAGAGGACGAGTGATGATTTGTAGTTAATCAATGAAGACCCGTTGCCGCTCTATTCGACTCGGTTGAAGGTGAAGCGCCGCTTGATACGAGTCGGCCGTTCGTGCTCTGTGGGCAAAGTAAAGGGCATCATCAGTTGTGTAGCAAATAAAGATTGCGATCGGCACGGGAAATTGTTTGATAACGAAAAGTTGAAGGAAAAATGGGAGTGGTTTGCGAAAGGGAGAGCGAAAAGCCAGGAAAGGGCGAATGGGTGAGGAAAGGAGAATTAGAAAAATTTTAGAAAATTTAAATAAAAATTTTTAAAAGAAAAAAATTTTTTTTTAAAAATGAAAATTACCTGGTAACGCAACATCATTTGCAATTACACACCATTGTTTGCAACAATTTGAATTTTATCCTCTTTAGTCTCCACAAAAAATCTGACAGTTAACCGTTATGTATCGAATATCGTATTCAATAGGCCTAACAAACCCACCCATAATGGTTTTGTCGGAAAAAATGAGGATCGAGTTACTTTTGTTTAAAAACGTTAAAATTTAAAGGAAAATTTGACCGTTAACGCAATAAAACGTAAAAACACGAGAAATGTCGGCAGAATCACTTAAAATATCCAAAGATCTTAAAAATATTTATCGTACGTCGGAAAGTTATTCGACCGTTCCTTTAAATTTGCGAAAATTGACATTGAGATTACAACGGCGCTCGGAAAAAGTAAAATGGCGGCGCTGGGAGCGATAACTTTGTGCGAACGTACGAGATACGAGTCGGTTCAATTAGTTTTACGAAAGGAGAAGTTTTAGGCGGAATTGAAATTAGGCTTAATGCAAGAGGGAGAGGCCGGAAGTTGGTAGTAATTTGAACGGGGTAGATGTTTGATCAAGTGGGTTTATTGTATAAAGTGGCAATGGCGTGGATTAAGCGGTAATAAGTGGAGTCACGAGGGCCGGCTATGGAAATGGAATATGAGCTCTGGGGTCGAATTATTCATGTGGTTTGATTCTAGTTATGTGTTACAAGTTTAGTCGTATGGTAATTTCCTAACAAGTTTGTGTTGCAGCGTTTTGATAATGCTCGTTGCCGTGGCGTGCCCAAAAGAATAGGAATGGCCGATTTTCTGCATTGATTTTTATTGTGTGTAAAGGGCGAGTGGTGTGTTTACTCGGAGCCACTTTTAATGCGATTTTACAATTATTTTTATTTATTTTAGTTTGTAGGCACTTTTAATTAAAAGTTTTTGCTTTTCATTAAAGGGGATGGGGAGATGATGTGGTGTTTAATTTTAAGGTTGATGGTGGGTGTAGTGGCCCTAAGGGGGGGGTAGGGGGAATTTTTTTCCCAAAAAATTTTAGGGTTTGGAAAAATTTTTTTTTTTTGAATTTTGAATTTTCATGAATTTTTCTAATTTTTTTTTTTCAATTATTGTTCAAAGAGTAGAAAATCTGGTCATCCATCTTTATGAATTTTTCTTGTTTAAAATGAAAACCAAAAAAAAATTTTTTTTTGATTTTTTTTTTTTCAAAACCCCCCTCCCCCTTTTTTCAGTTTTCGCAATTTAGAAATATTCTTAGCACGCTGTTTCCATAAATCTCCCACCCAGAAAAAAAGATGGCAGTGATGTGCATAACAATATGTTTGCTATGTGATTTGATGGATGCAGCACTTGTTAAACTAGTTTACCAAAAAAAATAAAAAAAGTCGAAATAAGTAATTAAAAGCAAAATCGTGCACTAAATTAAAATTTAAAATTAAAAATGAAAAAATTTAAAAAATTTAAAAAATTTAAAAATGGCCGCTCGTGTTGTTGTTATTTCCATTCCACGCAAGCACAAATTAGCTGTTGGCATATTGCATTGTTGGCTAATGCGGTCAAGCGGAAAAACTGCTATGGGTTTCCATGCAACTCAACCGGAAATGATGTCGGTATCAGCTATCAAGCGAGTTATTTTTTTATTATTTATTTTTATTATTATTGTTGCAGGAACCGAGAGATTTGACGCCGCGAGAAAAATCGGATTTCCAAAAATTTAAGTTCCGGTGAATTTACAATTAATTTACAACAAATTTACTTTCGTGTAAAAAATAGATTGTTAACTACCGGAAACAACAATGTTTTACGGTAAATTTAATTTTATTAAAATTTTTGGAAATCTCGTTTTTCTCGCACTGGAACATGGGATCGATGCACGTGGTTTTGGTATGAAGAGAATTATCCGAGTGTATCACTGTTGCCAATTTGGCAAGGGAAGTGAATCAAATTTACTTTGTTGCTTGATTAAATAAACAATTAGAGAGGCTTCTTCTCCGGGGAACGTTCTAAGATGCGTTGCTTGGCTTCCATATTTGGAAGGAGGAATTTTGGGAGTTTTGTCGTTACTCCTGGGTTTAAAGGGTTGGTTTGGGTGGGATTGAATGAGTTAAGGATTTGTTTGTTGTATTGTGTAATGTAATTGGGTTTAAAGGTGTGGGGATAATGGGTTATTGTTTATTGTGAAGGTAAACGTGGTTTGTGATGGATTGTTGCTTGGTTTGGAGGTTGTTGATTGTTTGGGGAGGAAGGGGGGGGTAAGGGAGTTTGAGGAGGATTTTTTTTTTTTTTTTTTTTTTGAGTTTGATTGGTGATAATTATAGAGTGAATCAATTATGTAGTGAATTGGAATTGGGTTTTTAGGGTTGTGGGAGTGGTCGAGGATTGAGGAAATTCGAAATGTCGGACAAGGCGAAAGTGGGGAAGGTGTGTGGAGTAGGGAAGTTGTAAATTTTGTTGAAGAATGATTAGTGTTTATGGGATTTTTCACTGTTTGGGCGGTGAGTGGAGTTTTTGCCTTTTTTTTGTGTCGAGATTTTTAAAGAATTTGGGGAGTTTTGTATTTTCGAGGTTTTTTTTCCGAAAATTATGAAGAAATTTCGAATTTTTAAAAAAATTTTGATGAAATTTCGAATTTTTAAAAAAATTTGATGAAATTTCGAATTTTTTTGTTAAATTATCAAGAGATTTCGACAAGAATTCGACTTATATTTCACAATTTCGCCTTTTTTCGCATTTATTTTTAACAATTTCGACATTTATCCTCAATCTCGGCATCAAAAAAAACATTTAAAACCACTCCAACACTCCGCCTCAACTTTCGACATTCCATACAATTCTTTCCCAACTCCAACCCCCCACTCGCAATTTCGCCATTCTTTACAACCCCGACATCATCCGACACTGCGACATTCTTCATTTCAGACCAGATACCGCACTAAGTATTAAAGAAAAGCCAAACCTTGTACCCCACCAACCTAACAAAGCCCATAAATAATAAATACCCTCCCAAAAAAAAAAAAAAAAAAAAAAAAAATCCAAACACAACCAAAACTCCATTCCCCATCGACAATATCGAGCGATAAAAGCAGCCAAACTTAAATCGCGTGACTACAACTCAAAAAACACCTCTTAAAATTCGATAGGCCTATAATTGCTCGCATTTGACACATCACACCTGACTCCACACACGCCCATACATGCAATTTAATAGGGATTTAGCCATTTTTTAGTTTATAAAATACGCAAAACGCAATTTATTTGGGATTTGGTTTTTATTTGTAGAATTTTGAATTTAATTTTCTAAATTTTTATTTACAGGTAGAACCTCGTTACAACGAATCTCAAGGAAAACCTTGTTATAACAAAATTTTTGTTATAATTAAATCGATTATAAAGGATTTTTATTATGGTGGGGATTCGAAGAAATTTTGTTATAACGAGGTTTTCGGTGTAGTGATGTTGCTCGACACCAAAAGTATCCGATACTTCCGATACTTTGCAAAAAATACTCTACTTACTTTTACAAAATATCGGGTACTCGAAGTATCGAATACTTTCTTAGTATCGAACATCACTAATTCGTTATAAAGAGATTCAACCTATACATTACCAAAAATATAAATTAATGCACCACAATTCAAGAATCACAAAATCAACAGCATTTTCGAACTAAAATCGACCTCCATTTTAATTCCCACACCGCGCATGCTCAGTAACCCAACTCGCAAAACTCCCATTAAATTTTGTTTAAATATTTTCTAAAAATGACATTAAATATAAAAATATGAAGGAAAATAGCCTTTAAATATTTATTTAAGGCCAAATTCGAGGCATTGTGCGCCTTAAATAGTTTGCCCCAGGCATGCGTCTGCGAGTAGGGGATTAGGAGAGGAGGGAGCCGAGTGGGAACTCTGGTCTCTTGTGCTTCCACCTCACTAGTTGAGTATGTGCAGAGGGGTGGATACAAAGGGGGGGAGATGATTTATAGTTGGAATTGCTGCTGTAGGGAGGCAAGATGATTGTTGGCTCAGCCATCATATGTTGTGAAGGGGGGGCATGGGGGGGCATGAATGGAGGGATCTTTTCTCCCTTTACTTAAGTCCAAAGGTCAACAGAATCCTGTCCATTTTTCAAATTCCTTTTTATTTTTGTTTTTTATTTTTTTAAGAAGGGGGGAGTAAGGGAGTTTGTTGGTTTTATAATGAGGGTTGTTTGTAATAAGCTCAGCCAATTAAGATAATTTTTTTTTTTGATTTTTTTTGATTGGGGTTTTAAGTGTTTTTTTGTGTGGGGGGTGGGGTGGGGAATTAAATTTTTTTTGATAGGGAAAAAGGATGATTGGGATGGGCATTAAATTGCTATGTGCTTTTGGGATTAATTATTTAAAGATGGAAATATTTGGGCAGTGCCCACAAGAGAAGGAATAGGAATTAAAAATTGATGAGGTGGGAAGGTGAGTTGGAAGTGGGTTAAAGGGGTGGTGTTGGGGTGGGGGTAGATTTGGGTGGGTTTTGGTAGGGAAGTGTTAAGTGTTTTGTTTGTGATCTACAAACAAAAGATGGGGGTTGTAGGAGAAAATTTTATGGAGATTGAAGTTTGGGTGTTGGAGATGGGTATTGTTTGGTTGTTTTTGGCAGATTTGTTGTAATTTATGATCATTGGCAGGAAGGAAGGAAGTTTGTAGGTGATTTGTTTTGGTATATTTGGAGGGAATATTGTAATTGTTTGAAGTATTTGGCAGTTATTGGCTGAAAAATTGTAGATGATTTGTGTTTTTGGCAGTTTTTGGTAAAAAGGTTGTGGGACTTTGAAATATTTGGCAATTTTGAAGGGAAATGTTATAATATTTGGCAGTTATTGGCAGAAAATTGTAGAAGTTTGAATTTATTTGCTGTTTTATAGCAAATATCTTATAAAGGGGTGACATATTGGGCAGTATTAGTAGTTTTTAGCAAAAACCTTACAAAAGTCAAAAAAAATTTAAATTTGACAGAAAATCTGTTGAAATTTTAAATCAAAAAATAACTCCCAAAAGAAAAAACAAATAAAAACTTAAAAAAATAATAAATATTTGGCAGTTTCCCCATAAAACAGCAATAAATTCAAAAGATAAGCCGATTTCTCAACCCCCCCTCCCCCAAACCCATAAAAACAAAAAAAATCAAATAGACAGATCATCCCAAACCAACACCTTCATACATCACAACCCACAATACCCCCCCCCCCTTATCCCCCTTTCACTTAAAACGCCAACTGTTTATCCTAATTCAAACACATGTGATTAAACCTATTAATAACATGTGTGACCCAACTCATTAAAAGCTCTATATTATTAAAGCCAATTTCAGCCATCTTGAGGGCTCTCGAAGCGAAAACCGAAAAAGATGTTGACAGATGGATTTTCATAAAAATACCGACACATTTCGACTCGGTTTCCCTCTTCTGAGTTCCTCCTTGAAAATGCACTTGAGTTTGGATGTGTGTGTGTGTGGCAATAAATTTTTCGCAGACACCCACATGTGGGAGTTGGAGGTCCTGTCGTCATGGTAACCGAGGTAATTTCTCCCATGTTTTGGTGGAAAGTGTTTGTTTCTGTTTGCAGTTTACATGAAAAAGGTGTACTTGGTTGGAAATGTCACCGAAGAGAGCGGGGAAATGGGAGAAAATGGCGCCGCAATTGGATATGGTGGGCAAATAGAGTTTAGTAGGTTTTTTTTTTTTTTTTTTTTTTTATGGTGGGGTTTTATTTTTATATTTTTTTTGTTGGGTGGGTG
>JAQIXT010001834.1:0-13377 GCA_034700445.1 Stenotaenia linearis
TGACATTCTAGCATATATTTCCTCATATCTTCTTCCGAGGTATCGTGCGATACGAAGATAATTTCAAATGCTTTTCCCTTCCTTTTCATCGATGCATAAAAATTAGCCACTTCCGGTGTATACTCTCTGCATGGCATACACCAATGAGCAGAAAAATAAAGCCCGACAACGGGAATATCTTTCAGAGCTTCGTCGGCTGCGATTTCTTCGATTTCCTTACCGTTTTTACGCAGCAGAGTTATCCCAGAGAAGAGCTCCATGGTCAAACGTATTAAATGTTTGTGTATGTGTGTGTACACACGGAGGAATCAGCTGCTTGGTAACCATACACTTACACTGGAGTGTCGTCATAACGTGAAAAAATTCATTGATGTGTTTGTTAAGTTGTAGAATGGTCAATATTTCCAGGAATTCTTTCCTCCATGGCTAAGTCGGCCAACCAAAACTGGCATAAACAATCTGCATGGCACCAATGAGCAGAAAAGTAATAACAGATGATTTCTGCTAAAAAAAATAAGACTAAAATACTTTGTCAGAATTTAATAACTTCAAAAACCGAATTTACAAATTTGATGTAAAAAAATAAAATAAATCCAAATCGTGAAATTGGCAAAAACAATAATAATACTGTGAATTTCTTTAAATTAAGTTCTCCTCGGTATACCACTCATAAATTTGCAAAAATGAGTAAAAATATGAATTAACAGGAAAATATAAATGAATACTTAATATCAGAAATATTCTACAATTGCACGTGTCAATAACAAAATTTCAAAAATAAAAATATTTCCAAATAATTATTAAACAATCTAAAAACTATTCAACAAAAAAAATTTGATTTCATAGTCCCGGTGCTAAAAAAATAACTAACATTTCAACAAGTAATATATCATCTATTTATCAACTTCCAACTGATATGAATTATATAATAGACTACCCGAACCTCCATTTGAATTGCTCGAACATAAATCACCCGCGGCCGGAAGCGAACTGCAGTTACCGTTATTCCCTTCAAATGTGGGACTCGGCGTGTCCGGGGAATTACGATTTGTACGAATTCGAGTCAAACCGGAATGGATTTTAAAATGAAGTCGCGATTCTAGAGAAATTCCTTTGTAGTTACTCCTAAAAATTGAAAAAAATATTTTTTTTTTTCTGTGATTTTTTTTGTTGTTGTAATTTTTACCTGGCAGCTTCTAGTAATTGTGTTGCGTCGACGTAATTTTCATTGTCGATATACAAATGGGCGAGTTCTACTAAAGCGAATGGAGCTAAATAGATGTCGTCTTTCAGTTTCTTTTCACTGAAAATGAAATTTCAGAAAATATTTAAAAAATTAAAAAATGAATTTATTACTCACTATTGCCACACGGTTCTGAAACATTCCTGTGCTAGTAACGGACTGTTCATGTATTTGAACACTACTCCCTTTAATAACTGAATAAGGCAAAAGTCGTCTACGTAAAACTCGATACTTTCTGCAAAAAAAAAAAATTAAAATCATAAAAAATATTAATAAATCCAAATATACCTTTATTCGCTTCCAAAACCCTTTCTTCCCGTTCGAGATCCCCCAAAATCGGCTCCAACAACTCGACTTTTTTACCAACGATCGCAAACGCGTTCCAAACGTACATCAATTCCTAAATCCAAACAAAAAATCAACAAAACAAAACCAAAAAACCAAACTTTCGTACATAAGCTGGAAGTGTAAGCCTCTTATTCTGCTGCAAAAATCTCTGCGATTTTTTAATCGCAAATTTCTCCATCGGTAGAGATTTCCCAGCAATCCTTTGTTTGTACTTTGGCAGTTTCGTCATCAAACCGTCAAGTTCCTCCTTCTGTTCTTCGCTCAATTCGTCGCCAATCATACACAGAAAAGCGGCTTTTTGGTAACAATACGTCGTTTTGGACCAAAAACTCTCCTTTATTAAAATATTCGAAAAATTCGCAGCGTCCAACCACTCCCGCCTAAAACTACAAACAAAATTTCAATTTTCCACACCAAAATTCAAAAAAAATTTTAAAAAATTTAAAAAAATTACCAATGACACCACATGAGCTCCCAATAACACAAATGATGGAACTGTTTCCACTCTCTCTGCGAATCGACCGCTTTCGTCAGCCATTCGATCGCTTCGCTCGTATTTCCTTTTATCTCTTCCAGACGCCCAGCAAAGAATAAAAATAGAACACCCTAACGCAAAACGATTAAAACAAATTACGCAACTTTCCATTCGTATTGTTTACCTTTGGAAATAACTCTAATTGGCAATTCAAAATTGTTGATGCATAATCTAAGTCTCCATCTCCTAAACCTGCATCATAAATAAGTTATTACGATCTCATAAATAAACCGAATTCAACAAACCTATAAAATACGTAACGACAGTGTGATAAACTATTAAAATTAATGCACAAAGCGGTGCCCGAAGACCCGGACTTAGTCGAAATCCTTTGTCGAGTTCTTTTAACCCGAGTGTCTGAATAAAAACAAATAAATTAAATTATATTATTACATAATTCAATTGTTTTTGATTAAATTTTATACCCTGCTTCCTGAAAAGCCGATGAATTCCAACAATTTTAGTATTTTGCTCGGCAAACAGGAAATAAGCTGTAAATAAATTAAGTTAACGTCGATTTAAACGCTTTAATTTAATATAATTTAGTCTAATTTAATGTAAATAATTCAAATGGCTCACTAAGTTAAAAGCTCCAACTCCCATTCGAACGCCACTTTCGAAATGTTTCTTCAATTCCTCGTTTTGCCAATTCCTGTGTTTAAGAATCTGTAAACATTCCCTGTGAACAAACAAAGTAAAAATTATTACCTTTTTATTCAGGTTGTTATTCCATTTCTCAAAAACATAAAACAGTTCAAACATAATATTAAACTTTTGGCCTATTTAAAAATTGCCGCGCTTTGCTCGAAAGTTTGACAACAAATTCGTGCGATTTTATGAAATAAATTATGTAAAAATCGAATAATCAATGACCTACTTATAGGAATGATAGCAACTTCTTATTTTAAGCCCTCCTTTAAGAAAACTGACTAGATTTTCATCTTGAACGAAGCTTAGGAGCGCTCTTTCCAACAGAGACTCGGCATAGCAAAGCTCAGCATGAACTTCGACTGAAAATATAAGAAAAGTTATTAAATTTAATTTAATTTAATTTAATGTGACTTACCATCAGTGTATAAGTTGTAATTTGTTCCTTTTACGATTTGGGAAATTGAGTCGGTGACCGTTAATTTCCGCCGACGCATGTTACTCAACATAATTGATCGTTTCATACATTCGATTGCTGTTTCAATGTGTTTCTAGTATATAATTTTGTTAATAAACTTGCGGTAATTGCCGTTATAATTGATTTACCGTTTCAAAAGTCATCATGGCTTGGAAGTATAAAATAGTTCCATATCCGAGGGAATGGTACATGCTTCTATCAGCCCTGAATTTAAATTTTATTTTAAATAAAACGTGGGTTTTATAGTATTTTTCTTGATTTACCAAGGTTTCATTATAAGTAAAGCATCCGAAAATTTGTTGTTGAGAAACAAATTAAGAGCGGTTGTTGTTTCTTCGAGAGACTGACCCAGATCAGGTGGTTCGGATTGTCTATTAAAGAGATTTTTAAATTTTTTATAAATATTTTCTAAGTTAAGAAATAAAAATTTAAGAAATGATAAATAAAACGGATCTTACGATGATGCTTTATTGATCTCGAGCGAATCCAACGCATCTTCATAATTCTGAAATTGAAAATTAAAATTTTAATAACATCAATTACATTCCTCCTAAAATAAAAATCAAACAGATGTTACACCACATCCAAAACCAAAACGCAATAGATTTAAATCGAGGAAAAGATAAACCAGACTTCGAGGACCCTGACCTCAGAAAACGCATCGAAGCGTTGAAAAAAAGTCACAAAACAATTTCCACAAATTTGAATAGGTAAATGCACACATTATTTTTCATATTACAAAAATTTCTGTACGGATTCCCACACAATAATCATTTACAACTCACTTCTTCGTCGCTGTCGCCAGCGTCAGCCATCTTCGCTCGTTTAGTGCAGCAGCAGACGAGAGAGAACTACAAGTGGGTCACGTTTCGTGTAGCAGAGACGAGTCGCTGACCGCGTTAATCCCTTACATGAACTGACAAGTCTTTTTTTTGACCGACTTCAACAGATCCTATAAACTGACACCTTTCAGAGAAATGTCTTCTACCACAACCGTTGCCAATAACAGCGCGAACGATCCACGTCGACCGGATCGGGTTCGCAGGTAGAATGAGGCCTATTTTATAGGCTTAATGTTATACGATTCCGCTAAGCGAATAAACGGGATTTTATATGTTATTTTTTCTTTTTTTGTCCAGGTACAATCCTGCAGGAAATAGTTCGGGGTCAGGAAATCCGAATGAGGACCCAACACCGGATTATATGAATGTTTTGGGAATGATATTTAGCATGTGCGGCCTTATGATGAGGGTGCGAGATGTTTTTGATGTTTTAAAATTGAATTAAATTGTTATTTTCCGTTTAAATTTCAGCTGAAGTGGTGTGCGTGGGTGGCATTATATTGCTCGTGCATTAGTTTCGCAAATTCAAGGGTCAATGATGACACAAAACAGATGTTAAGCAGCTTTATGTACGTAAAGTTGAGTTTTATTTTATTTCTAAATAACTGAATGGAATTTTTTTTCTACAGGTTGTCCATTTCCGCTGTAGTTATGTCCTATTTGCAGAATCCCACACCGATGGTTCCTCCTTGGGCTTCGTCATAATTAATTTAACTTTGTAAAAACAAAAACTTCCAATTGTATGAATAAACGAAACCATTTTGAAAAAACAAACGTGTTTATTTCGGCATTCCACATTTTATTGCACACAAAAATTATTCCTACTTTTTTATATCTTTTTAAACTTTTAAATTTTTTAAATTTAAATTTGTCATTTAAAATAGACGATATTCGATGAAAATCTCTTGGAATCTTTCTGTGCGTTCAGTCGACTACTTTTTTGTTGATTAACATATCACGATAAATCCAAGCGTCATCTTTAGCGGTGAAATATCGATTTTCAAACGTCTCCTTTAACTGTATCCGTCCACGTTCTTCCGCTCGTTGACAATCCTCCAACTAAAAACAAAACAAAAAAACAAAAAAAATCGCTAATTTATTCAAAATTCAAAAAACTTTGATCAATTAACCACCCACCACTCTCTTATGATCCGTAGCGCTTTCGATGTCCCCCTTTTTCAGGCATTCCGTCACACTTTGCCAAAGTTTCCGCGACTCAAACGCGGCCTGTTTCTCCAAAGGGCGAACCAACTTCGTTGCAATCGAAAGTTTACTAGTATCGATGACTTTTGTCTCGCCCTAAAAAAATTAATAAAAAATTCAAAAAAATCCAAAAAAAATCACATTAACATAAATAATTCTTACATCGAGATAGGTGAACTCAAGAATCCCGTTCCATTCACCTTGTATACGACAAATAATAATATTTTGAGGATTCTTCACTTCCGCCGTCACTCGGTGAAGTTTCCCGCCATAAAATGGCTAAAAAATTAATTTTTAAAATTTAATCGTTCATAAAATGTTTTATTTTATTACAAACCTTTGTATGAAATATAATAACAGTAGTATAACCCGTTTTACTACACGAAATCGTAACTTTCCCTCCTAATTCGACCCATGGCACTGTCAGTATTGATCGAGCAAAGGCACTTGGCAATTGGAATACGTATTCCTCCTCGTGTTTTGTCAAATACAAAACAGCTAATTAAAAATTCAAAACAAAATCCATCAATTTTCACATCTTTACATCAATTTTTCAATTTCACCATCTCCAATCATGTTTACACCGATCGACATTCCCATGAACTTTGATTTCGTCCACACATGCGCGTTAATACACATTCCTTTCTCAGGACACTCGACATAAAAAGCACTAACTGCAAAAACGAAATTTCAAATTCAAATTTTTAAAAATTATTTAAAAATTAAAATTACCAGGTGGATGATGCGAAACTTGCTCCGCCAAATACGATATCTTCACCGGATTATCGTTATCCCCCGCGCTCTCGTTGCCGACTTTCCACGAACACGAGAACGTTTCACCGATAATCGGATTATAAGGCTTTTTCGCAACTGAACCTTTGCGACCAACGTGAAGCGACGTTAAATACCACTCGACCATCGCTAACATTCTCAATTCCGGCGAACTAGCGTCGGTAATACTGAAATAAAACAAAAAATCAAATAAAATCATAAAAAATACACAAAAATTAAACTGACTTTATAAAAAGGTCAGGATGACCCATAAAATCAGCAAACATTTCCAGCAAAGACCGTCGTTCTAAAATAAAAGTCGGAAGAACAACCTAAATAAACAAACAGATTTAATTTCGATTTTATTTCATAAATTTTCTTAAATTTATATAAATTTAAATGAATTAACCCGTGTTAAATCCATTCCAAGTTTGAGTTGTGAGAGAAGATGTAAAATGACGCTTTTGTGTTCTTCTTCCACACAATCCACATCGGTATCGGAATACTTTTCATTATCAGGAACTTCGTCGTCACTGTTTATAGATGGTTCTATTAAATAAAAAAAATTAAATATTTAAAATTTTTTTTTTTTTTTTTTTTTTTTTACCTGGAATTTTTAAACTAGGTTCGACTTGAGTACAAAGGGTTTTGCATTGAGGTTGAGTCGGTGTCGGAGGCGGAGCATTTGGTTTTGATTCGGAGACTGTGTTTTCCACTTTGCTGCTGTAAATTTTTAATTCAGTTCTCATTAGCGGCAAAATCGATCGAATTTCTTACTAAAACTGTGAGCGAGTTTGAATCAATTCTGTCGCGGCACCTACAGGAACACCCGATTGAATGTACGTATTTGACTAAAAAATCAAATAAATCTTTTTTTTATAAAAAAAAAAACAAACAAACTCAATTTCATCAAATCTCCATTTATTACTTGATGTTGTTGTTGGAGAATCGACAGACATTGCTCCATACATAATATTGTAGCTTGGGATGCCGCTTTTAATAACAACAAATCCTAAAATGAAACAATTCAATCAAAAATTTAATTTTAAACACAAAAATCGAATTTACCGAATCAAGGCAGGTTAAGCTACTTCCAGAAGCTGGCAGTAACTGTAATTAAACCCGTTAAACACCAAAAATTCATTTATTTATTTATTTATTTACTACGACTCACTTCGATTGCCCTAGCTAATGTTTGCTGATTACATTCACAACGAATTAAAAATTCACGAACGGAACTAAATGCATCGTAAACGGAACTGCTGTTGTACATCACCCGTTGTTGAGCCCGAAGTAAAGTCGACTGAAATTCTTGTTGATGGGGCGCTGGAGATGGAGTTGTTGATCTCTGCTCGCGAGGAGGCAAAGGAGGATTTTTCTAAAGAAAATTTTTTTCTTCTTAATTCATTTTTTGTTAAAAAAAAAAAATATTTACATGTGCCGTCATTAGAGTATGATATTCAGCTACAGAACGTAATTTATTCACCCACTGTTGCCGTTCTTTTGCATCGGTGCCTGCAAAACGACATTAATTTCCATTTTTTAAAAAAAAAACTTAAAATTTACCTCGAAGTTTATAAACGTCGCCATTTGCAGAATTAACAGTAAACGTTTGCGAGTCTTCGTCACTCGGAGATATAACGGCACCCTTAAAAAAATACAAATATTTACATAAATTACATTTAAAAAAAAAAAAATCGATACCTCCAAGTGAATATTAGCCTTCGGTCGTCGTTTTTTGTTGTTATCTTCGTTCTGAAATTCAATAAAAATTTCATAATCATTTTTTCAACCAACAAATCGATTGGAACAAACCAAAACAAAATATTCCAACGTCCCCAACTCGGAATTGATGACAAACCACCGCGGTTGCCATCCTTTCACGACGTTTGTGTATTTGCTAAGCTGTCCTTCGTGCGATGATTGCCTGTAATTCAAGCGATCGTTAATTATTGTACCGATAAAAAACACTGAGGTGTGATAAGTGAGGTGCGTACTTACATGATTCTCATTAGGACGTGGGAATTAATGAGGAAATTGAAAGTAAACTAAGTTTACTGAGTATTAAACTTAAAATAATACCTAAATCAGAGATACTAATCTCTATCTAAATGGGTTTATTATCCTTAAAATGTATCTTAATCCATATTTGGGTCTTTGCCTCGCCCCCTACACTAAAGTCCTTCACGCCTTCATCTCTTTGATATGAATCGAAACGTCCGCACAGCGGCGAAAGTTCGATGATTAATTCTGAGGGCTAGACAACGAACAAATCTTTGTTACAGCCGAGGATTCGTTCTGGTGTTAGTGAAAAAATACACTGCGCGTTTAAAAAAAAAATTGTGTTTGTGGCTTTTGACCTGGATTACGATAATAGGTCAGGAGAGATTTAACTCTTAGTCATTGTTTTGAAAATTATTCATCACTTTTATAGATTTAAATCGAGGTGACGTAATATTTGCTTTCCGTCAATCATCGAGCGACGGCCATTTTTACCCGCCCTCGAGTTTGTTTCCTACGCGAGCACTATCGTTGCAATTCCTCTGCGTCGCAAAATCGACAACAACGATGGGGGTCATTATCAACACACCTGATCCCTTCAGCGATGAAGTTATCGAAAATATCTTGGATAAGTAAGAATTGCAAAGTGTTTTCATTCATTTGTTATGATTGATCGACTTAAAATTCAATGTTTACATAATACTTCCGCAGCCTTATCCAAGAAAACGTCAATATCGACGGTTACAATTCGCCTCGTATAAAGCAGAGAAAGTCGAAAAACCGTGCACCGGTGAAACCAATGGATGCAACAACTTCGAGAGCGGGAAAAATTGGAAATCGAAGAAATCGGCGTTACGAAAATGGTAATTTTCAATTTAAAGTCGAGGATTATGTCATTTTCTTGTATCTAATTCGTATTTCTATAATTTGTAGCCAACTTTCTAACTACTTTGGCAGGCGCTCAAGACTTTGGAGAGGTTTCTATTTACGATTTCATCCCCGAAACGATTTCCGCATTTGCTCAGGTTTTGAAGGACAACAGCGATGTAAGAATAAAAAAAGAGAGAATGAAATTCTCCATTTTCTGTTCGATCATATTGAAAAAAATTTCCAGGTTTGGAATAATATTATAAACTGTAGTGGGGAAGAGGAAGAAAGCTATTTGAGGCAGATCGAAGGGGAGTGCGACGAATGTATGGATGAAAATGGAAATGACGAAAGTCAGGATCAGCGTCAAAGTAAAAAAATTAAATTTTTTTTTTTTTGGAAATTAATCAAATTTTTCTTTTTATAGTTCATCCTGCGTTTAATGCTGCATTATGCTTTGAAAGAATCGAAAATAGGTTCAAAAGCATGTTCAGAAAACGCCATTTTCCGTTGGTACGTATTGAAAAATCCAAAAAAAATTTTTAAAAAAAAGTTTAAAAAATTTTTAAAAAAATCAAAAAAGTTAATTTTTTTTTAATTTTAGGGAAGTTTGGCATTTTTGGAGGACCAAATCACGTCCTTCTTCTTGGAGTGTCCACGTTCAGTGTACACTTCAATGCTACCCAATGCATTCGACCGTCTCATGTTGCATGCATTGTGTCAATACCTCGATTTGCACTCTGAAAGTAAGAAAATCCACTTCTCCCACCAAAAAAAAAAATTAACACAATTTTTCTAGGTTTTACTCGTCAGGGTGCCCGTCACACCAAAGTGAAAAACCCCCGCGATGAATTCAGTCTTCCGACGACGACTCTCACTTCCTTCCTGGAGAATCGTCTCAACTACACACCCAATTGACAATCACGAATTTACCCGTCTTAACTTTCTCACAGATGTAATTTTAATTTTAGACATTTTTTCGGATTTGGAATTTTTTTAAGTTTATTTACAAACACTTAGGAGTGTTCAAATATTTTGTGAACTCATTCCATTGTCTGAAGAGTGAATGTTGTTTTAGTGGAAATTAATGTAATTTCACTGATTAAATGTTTTTTATAAATATTATAAAAAGTAAATAAATTGTATACACTATTTAAGAATAAGAATAAATGGTACCTGAATATTCTATATTTGTTTAAAATTCATTTAAAAAATATTTGAATTTAATTTTATGATTTTTAAAATTCATAATTTGCAGTGTGTTGAAATTAAGGTTTTGGTATTGATGTTTCTGCTTACAATTTTGGTTCTGAAGTCCTCGTTTTTAAGTGCAAATACAATTCGGCGAATTGATTTTCTGTAACTTGAATTGACGAGTCTTTTGTGGAATTGGAATGCTTCTCTTTCGATTAATTCAGCCAATTTATCCTGATCCTGTAAAACATGAAAAACAAATGATTTTTACTAAAATTATATAAATTAAATTCAAATTTACCTGTTGGAGTGAATTTAACAGCCATTTACGAGCTGTTAGTCTGAAGTTTTCTGTTTTTAAGTCTGACTTGACGACTAATAACGGCTTAGTCGCTTTATTTACAACACTTGTTTTCCATTTTTCATATACACTCTTAGCTGAACGTGCTATATCTTCATTATGGTGCCGACATAATTTATGAACTGCTTTTCCTGAAATCATTTTATCACTTTTAGTACAGACAATGACAAAATGTTTAATTATATTAACCAATTCCGGTTGATTTCAATATTTCTTTCGATGGATTTTTCTCTTTTAGACTCAGTAAGGTAGTGATAATTTCGTCTGCATTTTGTTCATCAAGTTCAATAATACTTTTGCAACGTAATATGTCATCGATGACAACAACACCCTAATTTAATTCAAGTTTATTATAAAAGTTTTGAATAAAAAGTTTTAATTTTTTTACCGGTAAAGACTCCAATGTTGTTTGTTTTCTAAATGGTTCTTGCTTCGATTTTTTACGCACCAATTCTGAATTCCTCGGTGTTTTTATTAAAAATTTGTCCATTTTCCAAATTATTTTTCACTGGTTACTAATTGCTGTGTACGGAATAAGAATACAAACCCACGATAAGTAAACCACTGACTATTAATCATATCTCAAACGGCAATTCAAAATTAGTGAAATTCTAATAATATACTAGATGACGCTACAATCTACGCAAAATTTTAATCTGTAGGAAGTGGCACCATCTGGGGTTGAATCTTCGGATTTTAAAAGCAGAATAATTTATCGCGCTAATGGAGCGCCGTTAATATCGGTCGGCCAGTTCCAGTGTCAGTGGGGGTTTTTTCTCCATCTTTGCATTTTTAATTTTTTTTTAAAAATCTTTATTTTTATTTTATTTTAAACACTAACCTTGCACCTGTACCAGCACAGGTGCGTGTTGTCCCACCACCACGATCAACAGACACCGACGACTTGCAAGGTCTGTGACCCCCGTCGCTTTCCTCGCTTGCCATTGGCTGTTGCGCTGGCAATCCTTTCAGCCAATCAGAATGCGTCACTTTCAATCCTTTGTTTGCGGTTCTCTTATGTGTTGTGGTCTTCGAGAAACATCCGTGAGAAGAAGAGTGGCGATTTTAATAATTCAAAAATTCAACAAAAAAAAAGAATTTTAAAACACAAAACCAAACCTGCATTTTCTAAAATAAGACAATGTGTATTGTTTGCAGGATGATTGGAACATGGTGGATGATCGATTGACCGTGAGTATTTTATAAGAATTTTATGAGAATTTTTGTTGATTTGTCTTAGCTCGCATGATAGTCCGTTTTCTACGAAAATAAGAATTTTGTTCATAAATTTGGTCACGATTTGAAAGAGAAAAAGTCGAAGGCGGCGTTGATTAAAGTTGTGGTTGAATCGGAATTGAAAAAAAAAATGGAATTGTTCATGCGAGGTTTTGCGTTAGATTATGTGAGGTGTTTATCCGTTTTCTGTTTATTATTGGGTTTAATAAAATGAAATGCTTATTTTGGTTTATAAATTTATTAATTTCTTTAGGCGTTCATGAATAGTTGTCACGGGATGGCGTTTTGAGTTTTTTCAAAATGGCTTCCATTACGGGTGGTTTGTGACTTGTATCGTTTCGTTCATCCAGCAAGATGTTGAAAGAAAAACCGATCGTGGATAGAATTATTCACATCAAAACTGAAAAGGTGTTTATAGAGTATTGATTATGCGGATAATTGATCAATATTAATTTTTTTGGTTTTGTAGGAAGCAAATGGATGCGCTTCAACGAAGTCGTCTGGTTGCTCACGAAATGACTGCTGTTTTAACGTCATTTGAAAATCGTTTCGCAAACAATTCTTCCGGTGTATACCGGAAGAATTGTACAATAATATATTGTGCAGTGCCAATCACGAAAACAATGGCGGACACGGCAAAATCCAATGAGAAGTGTGCCATGGAGAACAAAGGAAAACGGAAATGCCAATCACGAAAACAATGGCGGACACAGCAAAATCCAATGAGAAGCGTGCCATGGAGAACAAAGGAAAACGGAATGAAGAGGAGAAAGAATGAGAACTGGTGAGAGGGATTAACTGTCAAACGTAAATTTTACTCATTTAAACTAATTTTTTTTAATATTATTTTTCCAGCGATTTTATTCTAACATCGCTTCCATCCTTTGATTAGTCTACTAAGCTTAAAAGAAGAGATCGACGCTCACGAATATGTGCGTCGTTAGGCAGAAGAAATGGTGCTGCAGTGGGTCGAATTGTCAGATAGAGACAACGAGAAGAGAGACTGGTGCAGCTGAGCCAAGAGATGCAGTTTGTTCATGGAGATCGAGCATTTGGACTTGAAAGTGGTTATTCGCGTGCTTGTTTTTCCATGTTGGGTTTTTTTTTCCAAAGCATTATGCGTAGCATTATGCAATGATATGAATTCATATAAGACCGTACGTCAAAATACGTACGCGCCTTGAATTTACAATAAAAATGATAACATTTTGTGGTTATATTGTGGTGGTTTTCCTGTTTGTTTTTAGCCATGACTTTGGGCTGGCTATTTTTCAATTTGTTTCGACTATTCCTGGTGTTTCTATTGGTTGGTGCTTGGTGCTTGCTTGGTCTTTCTATTTACAGGCTTTGGGGCTTGAGTATTGCATTTGTTATATATGCAATTCCAATTGTGTGGTTATCCGTGGTTTCCTCACATTATGTGATCCCAAATGAAAACTTTGCTCTTTCATATGGCCAATTTGGGGGGGAAATCCAATTCTCTACCTCCTCGTGGTCCCCCTGGGTACTTCACCTTGTGTGATGCCAAACGAGAGATTGGTGCCTCTGATGGTTTTGGGGTTAGTTTTTCTTTTTTTTCCTGCTTGTTTTAGCTATGGCTTTCTTCAGCCATCTGGCTTTCTTTTCTTTTCTACCAGTTTTTGTTTTTTT
>JAQIXT010001835.1:0-13374 GCA_034700445.1 Stenotaenia linearis
GTTTCAGTCATTATGATCTGTAAAGGTTTGCTTTTAGTTTCAAAGTAGATTAAAATAGACTAAGGCATTTTCACCTGCTACATACACCAATTACTAGTTTCGTTGTTTTCCTTTAGATAAAAAACCAGCTTTAATTAACAATACTAATTATGCAAAAGAAATCCCAAAGAAAAGTAATTTGAAATTCAATGGAATATTGATACTATTGTAAGGATACTATTGCTGGATGAAATGGTTGTATAGAAATGTTGCACAGCTGTAATATTGTCTGAGTATATTGAATGACTACTAATCTTATCAGATTTATGGTTTATTATGATTTCATAAAATTCCAAAAAGCTCATATTTCTTATAAGATCCCACACAAAATATCTATGCGGGCTGCACACATGTGCTGATGAGCTTATCTGTATTTGCATGTTGTAATTACAACAACATTTTCATTTTCTATAATCTTCGAACTTCCTCTCTACAAAAGTCTATATTGGCATGTGTAGATATTTGTTCCTGTATATTGTTTTTCCAATGTGTACATGATTTGATTGTTTAATAAATGAATTGTATTGTAATGAATTATATTTGAATTGTATTATTGTATTAAATCTGTATTTGTATTATAAATGTAATTGTACGACGATAAGCGAATTGTATTATAATTGTATTATATAACAGGGTTCCCAGCCTCATGTATTGCACCTCTATTTACATTTGAGTTGCCAATTTGTAATTATAGGTGTTCTTTTATTGTGAGGTACCTTTATTCACCACCTCATTTTTATCCCTATATATATCTTCCATTTTGTATTTCACCTCTCTCTTGGTGCATCTCTGACAAGCCGGTCAGACATCTTGTATTAATGAGTTAACAGAATAAAAGAAGTTTTCATTACTTTTATTTGCTGCATTTAATTATATCTCACTCCACATTACACCTTTACGACGTTTTATACCTTTGAATTCATCTTGCGCCAACAGCATAGAACTTAACAGCATTCATGATGTATTTTGTTAACAGTTAATGTTATTTCAATGTTAATCAAATATTAATTTTTCAGCATAGTTATATTGAATCAATATTTAAAATGTCATTTAATGAAACATCATTTCAATATTGAATATTGATTCAATGTTGAGTGAATGTTGATTGTACCATTACTTCATTATGTTCAATTCTAAATGTTGTTTTATTGTTTAGAAAATATTTGTTAAACAATTTTTATAATCTTAAATCAATATAGTATAAATGCTAAGTAATTTAATGTTAAATGTTGAAATAATGACTTTGAAATGACATTTTGATGTTTCAAAATTTTTTTGTATTGTTTAAATAATGATGAATCTGTTACGGTATGACATCATACTGCTTTGTACCTTTGTATGATCACATGATCGGGGTCTTGCTGGTGGCCAAGTATATATGGGCCAAGGCACTGATGAGTGTTCACTTGCGTTTGTGTAGTGGATGCGACAACAAGTCGATCCAGTGAATTAAAGTTCAATAAAACATTTCGAGGTCAAAACCATTTATTCGTAACAAATGGTAGCAGTGCGATAGGTTAACGAAACCTGAAAAGTCAGAAAACGAAAGGTTTAACGAAACCTAAATATAACAACTGGTTTAACGAAACCAGATTCCTTTTTGAAACACTGTTGATTTGGATAACCTAATTGTTTGAAAATCTACCACGCCGTCAAACAAGTGGAAAGAACATAATTTAATTTGCTCAGAAGAAATCAACATGGTTGAAAATAAGAAATCAGAGTACAAGACTGACATCCCAAAGTTGAATGGGAAAAATGACCAAGAATGGAAGTTTCTGGTACGATTGCTGCTTCAAAAACTAAAATTGACCACATACATCGAAAAGGAACTCGAAGAACCTAAAAAGAGTGAACCAAATTATGAGAAAAATTTGGAATTGTATGATGAATGGCTGCAGAAGGACAGCGACGCCAAATACATTGTTGCGACATCGATCGATATGAAGATCCTTAAAAGGCTTGCGCAGTTGAAAACGACGAAACAGATTTGGGATAAAGTCGAAAAATCCTATGCCGCAAAGAACGAATCCTTTCAACGGAATGCGAGAGAGAAATTGATGGACATACAGATTAATCGGAAAGAAAGTGGCGAGGATTACATTGACCGTGTTGAAGGGTTAATTGACATGGCGGTTACAGTAGGGTCCACAATGACCGATGAAGAGATGGCTGGTTATGCCATGCGTGGTTTGCGTTTCGATCGTCAATACGAAACGATGTGCGACATTATTAAAGATGAAGCGAAATTTTCGTTGGATGACGTCCGATCAGCATTGCGCAATCACGAAAATAAAATGGCCAAAAGAGGAGAGAAAACTCAAGAAAAGCTATTTTATTCGAATCATATACAGACGAAATGTTTCAAATGCGGAAAAATCTGACACAACAAAGCTGATTGTTGGGCGAAAGACACGAAATGTTATAATTGCGAAAAAGAAGGGCACATTGCAAAAGATTGCAAAGAGCCGAAAAAGGAAAATTTACATACGCGCGGTCGAGGACGCGACGGTCAAGGACACGGAGGACGAGGAGCTGGACGCGGATATTTTGTCGAACAGCTCAATATGGCGTTTTTGTATGATAAAAATCCATTTACCTCGAAATCACCGATTGTCAAGAACGCAGTGATGTCATCGAGACCGAGGAACGCGAGGAGATCATGGCGGACGAGACAAATCAATCGCAGGATCCGGGAAACACAATTGTCAAGGCAGGTTGTGATGGGGTAGATCAGGGGAATCGCGATATTCCATGTGGGAAGGTGGAAGTGGGCCGATCGCGGCAGGAATTTTTGTGAGATCCGACCATCGAAACCGTGTGCTGCAGCGAAGCCCCTGACACACTTTCGTGCTGCGAATTGAGAAATCGTGAGATTACGGCCGATATCGATGCGATTAACGTTTTATTAGTCGAAAAAGATAAAATAGATCGGGATGAAGATTGGGTCGTGGATTCAGGGGCGACCAGTAATGTTTCACCACAAAGAGACTTGATTAAGAATTTTGTTCGAGGAATTACGCCGGACGAGACATGCCGAACGCGGCATGCGAAAAACGCGTTTATCGAACTGTACTGCGACGAGGAATACATCGAGGATTTGAAATGGCAGCTGCAAGAAGCGAAAGAGAATTATGCAAATTTGAAATCGAAGTTGTCCGTTTCTGAAGACGAGTTGGTGGTTTTGGTTGTGAAGGTGGAGAAGATCGAGAAAGAGAAATATGGTATTAATGAGAAGTTGGTGAAAACCCAAGAATCATTGGATGAACTATTGTACTATATCCGGGACTGGTTCAGGACTGTCGAAATGGTCCCGTGCTATACCATCCCTATTTTACACGGAGCAGTCTGCCCTATTCCTAAATAAGAATACAAAACTTCGCCTATGGTCACTTCTCGCAATGAGAAGTGGTTGTGTGACTGGCTTTCTCCCGCTGCCCCTGTACGGGTCAGGATCGATGGGATACGACCGGATACTACATAAAAAGAACACCCATGTTATGGTTGAATGGACTTTATTAGGCAGTCCCCAGCTAATCCACTCACTCCTTACTCTCTTTTTGGTAGTCCGGCCAGTGGATGGGGGGGATGTTTCCATCCCACAGCAATGGAGCTGTTATTGTTCTTGGTACATTATGTGCTGGCGTCTCCTATCAACCCGTGTCTTTACATTGGGGTGCTGAGACCAGCAGGCCACCATCGGCGCAACATGAATATCGTGGGTACATCTCCAAGACACGAGCCCGTGGCCACAACTGACTGCTACACAACCACAATCACCTATGTCATCTCTGTCCACTCCTGCGATCCCTTTAGGTGGATTCGCCCACCCTTGATAAGCTATAAGAGAGTGAAGGGGTACCTGGAGGTGGGCCTCGAGGGGACAGGGGGAACCCTAGGGCTGTCCCAGTCACAGCTGATTTATTCCTTCTTTATCCTTATATGGGATTTGCTTAAATCCCATGTCTATTTGGCTCGGCAAATAACTTGGAAATGACCAAATCATTCTCCACTTGGCTAATGCGTGCCGGGTGATGAAGCATTTCATCATGCCTTAAAACTCAATCATCATGAAAGTTCATGATGCATCAAAGTGAGTCGTTGCCTAAAATGAGATAAAAACCAATTACCATAAGAGGCAGACAAGTGACAGATTCACAATAAATTTAGCACCAAACGGTTTGTGAGAACTCTTACAAATTAATAAAACACAAAACAGAATAAATGAAGCTTTCTTTACTTCAAAAACAGTGATACAAACATTCATCACAGGTTGAATGTGAACAATAAATTAAGTATAGTTACAAATCTTTGGTCAGTAGAAAGACATTCTAAAAAAAATCAATCAATTAATTGCCAAGAAATGCATAAAATCTGCTTTGTTTTCCTGTGGTGTAGTAGTGGGCCGACCCAAATCCTTTCTTCCACCTTTGGTGACCTTGATTTCTAAAAATACAGGCCCTTCCATATTGCGAATAACTTTAACAGCTTCTCTGACTTCATCGTCAGTAATAGCCGTGAAACACTAAACAAAACCAAACAAAGTTAACAAATCAACAATACCAACAAGAAAGACAAAAACATCTACCTCTTTGTACCCACATCCCTTTGCAATGGCTGAAAACGAAAAATCTTTGTGGTTTTTTGCATCAGTCGGTTGTCCACCGACTGAATCATGACATCCATTGTTAATAAGAATGTGTTTGAAATTGGCAGCTTTGCTTTGACCAATTGTAGCGAATGTGCCCATGTGCATTATGGCTGCTCCATCACCATCTAAGCAGAATATTTGTCTCTTTGGTCTGTTGGTTGCAATGCCAAGTGCAATGGCCGAAGCGTGACCCATAGATCCAACAGTGAGGAAATCACGTTCATGTCCTTGACCCTTTGTAACTCTAAAAAATATTTAGTGAAAATAATCTTCTCTAGATCTTTAAAAATATTTTGGTTTTGTTTCTATTACCGGTATTCGAATAGTTCCCGGGATAACATTCCAGTGGTCCCAACTATTACGTCGCGGTCATGTAAAACATCAACAATGCTTTTTACAGCACCTTCTCGGTTCAGGGGAAATCTGTTAACAAGTTGACAGGAATTAATGTTGTAATCCAGTTCTGGATTTAAAGAATTTTTTTGCAAAGACTGTCACTCATTTAATTTTCAGTAGTAATATACCGAGCGCAGCGAGTAATTGGCGAAACAATTAGAGAAGCACGAGCCATCCTGCCTGAAAAGATCATGAGTGGCCGTGGCTACTCGTGATACTTTCACGAGTGAGCTATACTATCACGAGTGAGCTATACTATCATAATTGAGCTTTTCTGGAAGGAAGACGAGTGCTTCTCTAATTGGACAATCACTTGCCCGCACAAGTTGTATTTTGTGCGAGAATTTATCAACTACAAAATATGGAAATTGAAGTTTTTATTTTGATTTTTATTATCTTAACCTTAACTAATTAAAATTAAAAATTTGAACTTCTGAAATTCAGAATTCAACTTTGGAATTTGGAATTCCACTTTTAAATTTGGAATTCCACTTCGGAAACCCGGAATTCCACTTCAGAAACCTGGAATTCCACTTCAGAAACCCGGAATTCCACTTCAGAAACCCGGAATTCCACTTCAGAAACCCGGAATTCCACTTCAGAAACCCGGAATTCCACTTTGGAATCTGGAATTCCACTTCGGAATCCAGAATTTCTGAATTTAAAATTTGCATTTTAATCATGAATTTTGTGATCTTGATTTTTAAATTTGCATTATGAGTTTGGTGGAACCCTTAGAATATGGTCACTAACAGCTAGTATATAGTTTTTTCCTTACCTTATAAGGCAGTGGAATAATTATGATAAGAGCTCCTCTAGAGAGGAATTCTTATCGCTAACGACCAATCCTGTTAAAGCAGTCTTTTGTTAACTGCTTTGTGATTGGTCAAATCACAACATTGTTAGAGTATTATCATTTTTTATTGGCTGCATTCTCCTATTGTTTAGTAGTGATAAATTATCACTCAAATCAGTCTGGAAATTCAGAAATTAATTTGGTATTCGGTTTTGCACATGGAATTGCTCAAACACTTTAAAGACTATTTATTGTTTTTGGAGAAAACAACTTTTAAAGGCAATTGTTATTTGGGAATATTTCTGATATTCAGACATTGCAATAATATTATTCAGGAGTTAGAATTGTGCTATTGTAATGTTATGTTCAGGGCTAGGAAATTCATGCAGTTAAAAATGCCAGCAGGCATTCATGTCCTTAAAATCTGCAAAACATGCTCTAAAATCACAAAGGCATGCGCACAAAAAAAATCTTCCAAAAAATCAAAAATTGAAAAAAAAATTATTAAATATTTTCATATAGACTACAATAACTGACAAATGTCTCCCAAGTAACATACTGCCTATATTCTACTAAAACACTACAATACCTCAAAAAAGATCTCCCATCACCATAAGTTATTGGTGCATATTTAAACTTTACAATATAAATGAATGTCTAAATCTATTCTAATAATCAAGGTTGACTGGAAAGTCTTTTCTGCATTACTTGTAATTGCATATTTGTACATTTTGCAGAATAACACTTTACTACTGGTGGATGTCTTTTCCAAAATTGGTGACTTGGCCGCTTAATTTAAATGCCAGTGTTTGCTTAGGTTTTCCCGTATTCAAAACGATAAGCTCAAATTCTTGGCAATACTGGAATTGGGCAATTAAGTTCCTTAATACTAAAGATTATGTTATGTCCAGGTCTGGACATTTGAATTTAAATTCGAATTCATATTCGGATTATATTCGAATTTTTTGAATATTCGTATCCATATTCATGTCGGAATTTAAAAAATTTGGGAATTCAAATTCAAATTTGAATTAAAAAAACCAAACTATATTCCCGAATATTCGAATTATTTGGTTTGAATTTTGATTTTTGAATTTTTTATAATTTCAGTATGAAATCTCAAAAAAAGGAATCAAATTTTATCATTATATAATCTGTCATTTAATATAGATCAGTAGCCTAATCTATTAAGGCCACTATCTAATTATTGGCATGGTCATCATGACTTTGAAACTTGACATTCCTCATAAACAAGACAAGGGGCAGATTAGGTGATCTTAAATGGGGCAATAAGCCTGTATATAAGTCAAGAGGGCTTCCTTCTAATTATACATTCCTGGTAGCCGGTCATAGAAAACAAGTGTTTACAATCGATTGTTCAATGGGTCATAAAACAAAGTGCCATATATCAAAATTTTGTTCAACTAAAATTCAACTAAATGAAACTGTAGAAGATCCATGATTATTAGGGTTGGTAAAAGAATTGTTGAATTACAATAGAAAATCACCCCTTCTGCAAGTAATCCTAACAACACATCACTGTTTCCACGAATGCAGTGTGACATCAGATGTACACAATGAAGATTTAGATTTTGAAAAGTACTTCGAAATGCAGAAGAATCGCATGAAGAAAATATCAAACTAGAACAAAATATTAAAATGCAATCTTAACAATGCTAAAAACGATTTGTTTGTTTGAGTATGAAAAATCTCCACAATTGATTACTAGAAAAATTGATATTTTGCAGTGGTGAAATGAAATAATTGATTGCATAAGCTGATGGAAGATGATGCCTTAATAACATTGAGTTTGCCTGTTACACAGTATCTGTTGAAAGATTATTCTCAGGACTAAAATTTATTTTAGATCCCCTAAGAGGAACATTATCAAACGATAGACAAAATAATGTTATTTCGAGTTAATAAACTCTTATAAATTTAGAATTTGCTAATTTAAAATAAAAAATGAAATAAAAAATTTATTCTATTTTTTGTATTTAATTTTTTAATGTATTTGTTTTTGTATTTGAATTTTTACTTGTATTCAAATTTAAATTGATATTTAAAAATTTTAAATATCTGGATTTGAATTTGAATTTGTATTCATATTTTTTAGGTACAGAGTATTTCATTAATATTCTAATTCAAAAACTTTAGAATGGCCAGCCCTGGCTTAGGGGCTTAGGTCACGTGATTGGCAGTCACAGTCATATGATAACAAGTATATGAAAGTGATCCAATCCAATCCTGACCACTAGAACCTATCATTTTTAAGACTGATTAAAATGAACAGTTTACAAGTTATTTAAAATTACCAAATATTAAATTTTGGTAATAACTAATAACCATGAAAATATGCTCTTAAAATAAAAAAAGTAAAGAGACGCATGCAGTTATGAAAATGTTAAAATATGAAAAAATATGCACTTTCAAAACTGTGACCTAATTTATCTAGATATCCACTTGAGCTTATGTTTGCATGCAAGAAAAATATATGCATTTGCTTGTACTACCTAGCCATAGTTGTTTCAACAAACATCTATATAGAAACAGAATCGTAATGATTTCTCTTCTGAAAATCACTGTTATCATAAAAAATGATACAAAAATGTAGAAAATAAAATTATAAAAAAGTGTATAATTTATATATACATGGTGTCTCGGAATTCATGTTACATAGAAATAGGGGATATAGAGGGGGGCCAGGACATCACGTTTCCACTAATCAAAAATCCCACAAAAATGTTTGACGTTGTCACAGCCCAAAAAACAATGGAAGATTTCAAATATCCCACGTCAGGCAAATCGCCCATGTTTGCCAGGTTAGAGCGCAATTATCAAATAAAAACACAAAATATGAGACACCCTGTATATGTGGGCCTTAAAATGTGGATTGTTTAGTTTTTTAGATCTAAAATCTAAATTTTCACAAATAAAAACTCGTGTTTTATACCGACCAAATTATTACTTTTGTATGGACTTACCGTAGTCCCAAAACTAAAATTCTATACATTCTAAAATTAGAATGACATCATTACTGATGCATGTATTTGACATCATTTAGACACTAAAATTGTTAATTTTGTATAAACTAAATATAAACTCAAAAGTATCAAGCAGCAATAATAATATTCTGATGCTATTATGCCACTGAAATACCACCTAGAACATTTCCGTAACGAAAAGTATACACAAAAGAAATAAAATAATTGATTTTTCAAAACATCTGATTCTGCAGCGAAATGTTGCTATCTAGTGGCAATAAGGCTTACTGCTTTCTGACTTCAAACTAAATTTCTACAAGAAGTTTCTACTCTTTTGGTATTGTTAACATTTTGCTGATTTGTGTTTCTTACTGATTTTGTGGCAGGTCATGTATGGCCTTTATAGCCACTTGTGACCTTAAGCAGTATTTCTTTTTCTTCTGCTCTATCATTCAAATTTAAAGTTATTCAAATTTGAAAGTAATATAGAATTGCCCACTCTCAAATTTCTATATATTCTCATTTTATCTTCAATGATTTCTTTAAAACATTGACATTTTACTACATTGGCACCAAACAGGAATTTTGGTAGTTGGTGCAAAACTTTGTTCTGCAGTTCAATAATGATCACTGATGTATGCTAGTAAGCGCTAATGTGTAGACAACACAGCAAGTTGTCTTAAAATGAGCTTGTAAGTAATTGCTTTTAGCTAATGCTTGACTACCAATAATTGTCATGCATTTTAGTTAAAAAATAAATTATTTTTTTCAAAATTGAAAATTTCAGAAACTAAGGCAGTGCAAGTGCACCGTTGTCTGTGTTTTAGAATACTTCTAACATACTCGAATTCTTCTTCTGTTTTCAGTTTAAACGGGAGAAAAGTTTGACGCTTGACTAGTAACGCGTATGGAGCTTTAACAGTCATAAGATGTTGCCTTGCAGTCATCAATGCTTGTTCTGCACCTTCAATGTAATCGGGTAACGGCTGGAATGGAATTCCCATGGCAGCTAAAGTACAAATTCATTTTTCAGCATTCAAATAAAAGAAATCTAATTAAAAATAATAACCAAGGAGTCCAGGTGTTACTTGTCCCTGGACTTTATGCTGAGGTTCGTCTCTTTTCCCTGGTTCTCCTCGCCAACCGATAAGCAACAACATTGGTATTCGGTAAACCTCTTGTTGTGCCAGTGATATAAGAGGATTGATGGTATTCCCCAGTCCTGAATTCTATTGTTATAAAGGAATAAAATATAAATACATAAATAATTTCAAAATGTATTCAAAATCAAAAACAAACTTGGAGGTAAACAAGTCCATATTTTCCAGTTGCTAGGTGATATCCACTTGCCAAGGCAATGGCACTTCCTTCATTACATGTGATAATGTGCTTCTGTTTCGGCACGTTGGTGGTAACAAAAGCACAGAAATCTATAAACAGGAAAAGAAATTTTAATATAAATTAATTTTTTTCCTTAAGTAGTGCACCCATTGGTTGAATCACAAGTACTTCACAAACACCCTGAATGAAAAAGGTATAAAAATTTAAAGTGAACATGAAAAGTCAATGAGATTTTGTCTCCATTTCTTTGAGCCTTTTTATATCTTTCTCATGAAAGGTGTAATGTCCCAATAAAGATGGTAAAGAATTGCTTGTTGTTGTTGTTGCAATTGTGCACCCGTGCATTAATTGAGATATTGCGCAGTAGAATGTTTGCGACATAAACAGAGTTGCTTATCAAATTCTGATATTTGATGTGTCCAAAACGTCTGGGCTGGTATTCACAAATGCAACTTACAATCATTTTTTGACATTCGATAATGCTAAGCAAAAGTTGAAAGAATTTCTATGCAAATTCCTAAGTAAAAAAGAGGATACTTAAGCATTTTCCTAAAAATTGTTTTTTTTTCCATAGTAAATTTTACTGATGCAAATATTTACGCAATACAACAACTACGATTTTACCATTGATTTTGCGTATGAAATTCTTAAGTTTTGTCTTAAGCAAAAACTCACGCTAGTTTTTGTGAATACCACCCTGGTTTGCATAAATTGCATAAATAAATAATTGAAGAGAATCAGACTATTGAACACTTTGTTGTCATCCATTTGCAACCGAGAAGTAAATATAGTGACAGATGGCATCACTTGTAAATATCTGCCCTGCTGCTGTACGCCAAGGGAAGTACGACTCCATTTTTGCCAGGTGATGTGCTCTGAAGCAATTTGCAACTGTGACATAACTTCCAATGTGAGAGAGAGCGAGAGCAATTTTAGCCTGAATGTGTATTCATTTATCATATTGCATCAAATGTACAAGTGTATTCTTTTGATACTTCTGGAATTGGGGACGTGTGATATGTCTGAGATCATCAATAGCATCTCATAATTGATGAAATTAACTAAATGGAGAATTTTGGATTAAATATTTTGTAACTTTTGGAACACACCTAGCAGTATTTTTTACATCGTCTAAGCTAGAGATGTGCGATGACTCGACTAAACTTGACCGACTTTTAGAGTTGATCAAATTTCATGAGTTTAAAATTGTTTTTGATATTAAGAGTATTTTTTCACCATTATACATAGAATTCTTTACGAAATTAGAAGTGGAACTGAGTATTAAAATACATTATCTCTTTAAGTAACATCACACGAGGCTGCTATAATAATAGCATTAGCATAAAACGACAGTAAATTAATTATGCACAGTAATATGAGTTTATGTTGGTTTTCAAATTTGATGAGCTTAATAAAATTTCATCATATTTTATATATATCAAGGATACATCAGAATTATAACTCAGAAAATTCCATCGAAACAAATCGACTTGACACCTGGAGTTGATTCAAATCAGAGTCATGCCCATTCCTAGTCTAAACGAGTGGTTTCCAATATCATTCACCAATACTTGGCAAATTGACAAAATATACTCATCCCTTTGAAATTACCATACAGTATTCATGTTTCATTTACCTACTGAAAGAACAAGTCATAATTTCCATATCAATAAATTTAATTTTATCGGTTTACAATTTTTTAATCTTTTAGGATGTAAGTAATGAATCTCGACATCCATAATAATAATACCTTTATTAAAAAGTTTGTTAATTTGTAAGTGTGGTAAAAATATCACAAACAAAAACTTGGATGTCACTAGATCTAAGCTACCACTATATTTTCATATCGCAAACATTTTACCCTTACGAAAATGCCAGATGTAGGTCTAAATCTTCACCAGAATTAGAGGCTAGAGATTGATACTTAAATAGAGTATATTTTTCAGGTCTTATAGAAATCGGGTGTCTGAAATATTTTCCTATTTGGGTGTAAAAACTTTAAATTTAAATTTTCTTTAAAAAATAGGGCTAAAATTGGGTTGGAAAAAATTAGTTGCTGAGCCACAAAACTTCAATAAAAAAACCATCCAAAACAGTGAAACCTAATTAAATAGGCTCTGTTAATCCAATTAAATGTTAAAAGTTAACAAGTCACCCAATTGTCAATTAGTCAGCCAATATTTAGTCAAATTATGACTAAAAATTCATTTTTTGGGGTTTTTCGGGTTCTACCAGAATTTAAAGAAACTGTTTCACGGGGTAAAATTCGGGTATTTATGAGTTTTACCTGAAAAGTCCATACCCTATAATTAAATAAAGTTGCAAGTTTGAGTAATATTTTAAATCTGCTTGTTAGGTATGTTAGCACTGTTGATAAATGAACCAACTGTTGAATGTAACATTTTTATTGCATAGTTATTATTTAAATTCTTGTAACTTTTAATCTTAAATTGTACATGTCCACTGAAACAAAACCAACTGTTTTCAGCCAAATTCGCATTACCTTCAATTTATGAGTAGGATATTAGTTTCAATGCAGTAACTAGAAATTTTCCGACCTACTGCGAAAACTTCTTTGGACTTGTTATAGCCTTATTAGGCAATTTGAGATTTTTGGATTTTGGCCTTTTGGATTTTTTTGGAACTTTTAACGCTTTTTAAAAACTTTTTTCAGCCTTTCTAAACTATTTTGGTAATTTTAGTTCTGTATCAGGCTTGTAAACATAATTAAATGGTTAGGCTTTTCTGCTTAACTTAAGCCTCCCTTTCACTGTTTGTTCCTTTCCCTGATCCGACTTGGAAGACTGCTCTAGTTTGCTTCATTGTTGTTATGGCACTGCTTGGTTTTTAGAACTAAACCCAGAAATACCCAATGATCTCTTAAAATTAGGGTGAAACCGAAAAGAAATAAATTTTGAAGTTTTATGTTTTAAATAATAAATCCTAAAGTAAATAGAATTAATTGACGATTGACTAATTAACAATTTGTTTCTCAAAACTTATTCAATAAAGTTATATTAGGTGCGTTCAAAGTTAAGTCAATAATCTGATTCTTTAGATTAAATAAAGAATCTGATTATTACAAACCGGAAGTTGACGTAAAACACGTCATTTTTTAATAATCTGATTCTCAAGAATCAGATTTTTAATAATCCACGCCGCACGTG
>JAQIXT010001836.1:0-13359 GCA_034700445.1 Stenotaenia linearis
GATTAATGAAAACTGAATAGACATGCTGGAGAAGCTAAAACCGAACCTCTGTTGCTTGAAGGATACGGAATTTTTTTGGCCCATGCTTGCTTGCTAAGTAATAATAATTATTAGCAGTAGTTTAATAATTGACAACAAGTTGGACGCTCGCAAGTAAGTCTCGGTTGTTTTTTTAAACTAATAAAATTAAACTACAGGTTTTAGAGGAAATTTTTCAAGCAGGAGTAGTGGCTTGGTGGATAGAGTGCTTGTCTTTGAATTTAATGGTTGCAGGTTCGAATCCCAGCCAAGTTAAGGTAAATTCCAGGTTCAAATCCCAAACTGAAAAAGGAAAATTTTTTCAAAGAAAACAATTAACAAAATGTAGTAAAAAATCATTAAAAAAATAAACAAAAAAGATGGAGCAAAACCGTAGGATATACCAACATTAACGCTCCTATACGAGGATAATAGATATTAATCCAACCTTATTTTGAGTAAAATAATAAAATAACCAAACATGAGATTTGATACTTTTAATATTATATTTTTAATAAAAGAGATAAAAAATAATTGACCAAAAAATTCAAAACCTATAAAATAAACTAAACAATTTATTTTTACTTAATTTTTTTAATTGCCGTAAATTGTACAACAAATTATAATCTTTCAAATATATCACATCAAATCTTCTTAATGATGTTCCTGAGTCTCAGTTAACAGTTTAAAAAGTTTTTGGCGATCTTCGAAGGGGCTCTCTTCTAATTCGTTATGAAGTGGTTTCAAAATTTCTCTCAATTTATCTTGAATCCTTTTATAACCAACTTCAAACAAGCTAAAAATATTTTTTTTAAAATAATAATAATAATAAATTATTTGCAATCTTAATCCCAAAGCACAAAGCTAAAACTAACCAAATAAGCAGGTATGTTCCACTTCTAGACTCAGTCCACTTCAAAAAATTATTTGGTTCTACAAATCGCATCAATTTATCGCAGAATAATTCATGATTTTCTGAACATGGTGAATTTCCTTGGAAACTTTTATCGTATCTTAGTAAGGTCCTCAAAAGTTGATTTGAACTTATAACTTCTACTGCATGACAGAATGATGGTTTTGAATATTGTCTACCGGCATACGGTTCAGCTGCTAACTTAGCAAGGCTATCCCAATTAATACTCCAGCAATCTGAGAAAAAAAAATTATTAACTTCAGAAATATGAGTGATTTAAATTCACAAACATTTGACAAATATATCAAAGAAAAATCAAAAATATGAATCCATTACCGTCAATATTTCTGTTTAATCCCCTAACGAAGTTTACCGCATGTCCACCCAAAAGTAGCAGTCGTGGATTATCTGCTAAAAATTTTGCAAAAACTGGTACTACGCGCGCTAAAAGATGATGTCTGTCAACAGATTTCATTTGTTTTCTATCAGAAACAAAGAAAAAATTAAAAATAGTTCATTTCATTATAATTTATTTTGTATACTTCAGTTTAGCTGCTTCTTTATTAAGATAGGGACTTTCTCTCTCTAACAAATACTGAAGTACTACGTATCCATTTTTATCAGGAATAATCCCTTCCAAATCATTAGCGATTTCCTACATTAAAAACAAAATTCAAATTCAATTTATTTAGAATTAAGAATTAAATAACACTAATACCTTTATGATATATTTTACAATTAATTCAACATTGTCTACACAATCAAAAATCGTCATTAATACGAATTTGCCGGTGCTACTTTTGCAAATTCGAGCCACGTAACCTGTTAAGCTTTCAATAATGACTTTTTGAGTTTCTGCTGAACCGAGCTTAATGCATTGCATCGCAATGTAGCTGCCGTCCTCCGTGTAAAGGATTCTTCCGACTGTGTCTTTGACCTTGTCGATCACTTCCTGTAATCAGTCATATTAAAATTATTCTAAAATAAATGAACATCCGCTCACAAATTGTCCTAGACCACTTCCTTCAAAATACGTTCTCACTGCTTTACAAACATTCTTCTCAGAAATACCTGGTCTGAAAGAAAACCAGAAAATCTTAATTTGTAATTTCCTTAAATTAAATGATTCGGTATTTACTCTTTAAGTAATTCCATGAGTATGTCCTTCGAAAACGACAGTTTAAAAAAATCGTTCTCTAAACTTTTTGCGTTTCTCTAAAAAAAAAGAGTAAATAATGACGTTACAGTAAATAATTTTGCAGCAATTTCATTACCTCATTGCAAATTGATCTTATCATTAAGTTACTTTGTTCCTTGTTTGCAAATTCATTATAAATTTCTTCAACCACAGACAATGCTTCCTAAAATTTGATTATAAATTATTTAAAACTTAAAATGAAAAAATTATAAACATTTCCTTACTTTATCCTTTATTAACCAAACGATATTCTTCGTTACGACATCAATTACTTCATTTTTTTGTTCGTCATTTCTAGTAGAATAAATTTCATTACAAGCTCAATCTTAAAACTACGCATTCTTACCCATGTCTTAAAACAGACAAGACGAAAACTTTTGCGTGCTCCGACATCGACATTTTGATGATTTCATCTACAAATTAAATTTTTGATTATTAAACCAGAAACATGAAAAGAAAATAACTTACCTTTTAATTCATTATACATTGAATCAATAATTGTTTGCGATGCACATGACATCAAACTTTCAAATACCTTCGACATCTCTTTTGCATAAACCAACTGAAAATAAATTTCAATAAAATGAGTTTAAAATATAAAATTATATTAATGATCCAATAATTACTTTTTTCGTGAGTCCTTTAATAACACCATGCAACTCTTCAGCATTTTCAGAAATTTTGTTTTGATTCGACTTATCGATGAATTTTTCCCACATTTGTTCGATTTTCTTGAGAAACTCTGGTGCCATTATCGTCTGTTCAGAAGAAATCAATTTTTTCTTCTGCTCCGAAAGTTCGTTCTTCTTCCTTTTTTTACACATTGCTTTTGATTTGTTTTTCTTCTGTCGTTTCTTTGTCTTTGCCTCGAGTTTTTTATCTCTATTATTTTGTGAAGAAGGAACCGATTTTGTTTCTTGCTTCAAGGCGTTGTTAATCTTCTTTTGTTTTATTCGTTTTACTTTGTTAACTAACTTAGTCAAATTATCTATCGTTGTTTTGTCCTCCTTCTTTACCACAACTTTTTGTTGAGTTAATTTACGTTTCTTGGGTTGAACAGAATCATCACCGACCTGTAAGGAGTAAAAACCACGTGGTAATGTAAATACAAGATTTTATGAAATAACTTCTCAACTTACATTAATTTTTTTTGTAATTTTCTGTGGCAATTCATTCTCGTTCGTTTTTAATTTGCGTTTCCCCATGATTGGGCTCCTTGGCTAAATTAAAACAAAACTCGCAACCCAAAACCAGATACAAATCTCTCGCCAAATGTCCAGTCTTTCTTGCGCAATGTGCTCACCCTGGTGGTAATTTTAGTGATTTTATTCCGTCACCCACCTCAACTCTAATACGGAAATCGTTTTATTAAACAGTAACACGAGTAACACAGTATTAATTAAAATAAAAAAGAACTGACCAACGGAATACCGACACAATTTATTTTCACTATTTTTTTAATCGTCACAAGTCACAAAATATTAAAACAAATACAATCTTTCAAAAATATCACGTGTCTTGGGAATGTTGTTCCTGGGTCTCAGTTAAAAGTCTAAAAAGACTTCGGTCATCATTATCCTCCGAAATACACCCCGAAAAAAAAAATCGGAAATCCCTTAGTTTATCATAGCAAATTATTACTAAAAGTATAAAAAAATTGACCAAGAAATTGAAAAACGCCACATGTGACTCAATTTATTTTCACTTATTTTTTTAAATTTCAATATAATGTTAAGACAAATTACAATCTTCCAAAAATATCATATTCATTCTTGATCCTGAGTCTTGGTTAAAAGTTTAATTAGAAGTTGGTGACTTTCGAATGGACTCGCTTTTAACTCGTTATAAACTGGTTTCAAAATCTCTCTCAGTTTATCTCGAGTTCTTTTATCACCAACTTCAAACATGCTAAAAATAGAGAAAAGAAAAGAAATTATTAGCAATCATACAACCATTACATAAAGCTGAAACTAACCAAGCGAGCAATGATGCTCCTCTTCGACACTCACTCCATTTCGACATATTATTTGGATCTACCAATCGCATCAATTTTTCGCAGAACAGTTCATGATTTTCCAATAAAGATGGCGAATTTACTTGTAACGATTTCTCATGTTTCAGTAACGCCATCAAAAATTCATTTGATTTTTGATCTTCTATTACATGCCAACTTGAGCATTTAGAGGGTGAAGTATATGGTTCAGCTACCAACTTAACAAGGCTATCCCAATTATACTGCCAGCAATCTGGGGAAAAAATCCACATTATTAATAAGCAAACAACTTTACAAACATTTAACAAATATACTAAACTAGCAAAGGTACCCGGCGCTGCCCGGGTAAAACAAAACAAAAAAATAAATATTAAAATAAGTATTAAATCTATTGAGATTTAATAAGGATTCTAGCTTGAGATTTTCATCTCCATTTTCAATCTCGAGTCCCAGGAATTGGAATAGTGATTCTTGAGATTCCAGAACTGGCAAAATTGCTTAGATTTTGGTCAAAATTGGTTAATTTCTAAATTTTTGGCTAAAAAATTATGAACCAAAAATGCTGAATCCCCATAGACAAAACTGGTGGTTAAGGTGTCCAAAATGCAGAAATATAAACCCCAAAACAAAGAAAAAATCAATTTAAATAACCATGCATTTTAATGCGTCAATGCTGGTCAATTGCCTTACAATGCTTATGACTCTAATCACCCTGTGGGCATTCTGGGAAAGTTGTCAAATCCATAGATTACACCCTGTAGTCACTTACTTATCTCCCCTCTTTAATCCCTTATTGGTAGACAGTGAAGCCATTTTTTTCTATGCATTTTTTAGTGTTTTTAAGTATTTTTTGTATGAAAACTGTGTTCTAATTGATCCAAATTCTTGACTAACAAGTAAAACCACTGTCATACTCTCAAAAATAATCATGCAAAATTTGGTTTTGATACCTTAAGTGGTTTTTGAATGCATACAGAACAGACAGACAACTTTCTGCTGTATATACAGGGTGAGGCTGAAAGTCTGGTCCTGGGCACCCAGCCACTGATCTCTATCATATACTACGTATATAGAGATCAGTGCACCAAGCCTAACTTAACCCAGCCAGAGACCAGACTTTCAGCCTGTTTATAGAAGATAGATATAGATATAGAAGAAGACAGATAAAAGTCAGAAATATGAATCCTTACTGTCCATATTTGCGATTAATCCCATAATAAAGTTCGTCACATGTCCGTTCATAAGAAACACTTCTGGCTTATCTGCTAAAAATTTTGCAAAAAATGGAACTGCGCGCACTAAAAGATGTCGTCTGTCTACATTTTGTTGTGCAATTCGTTTTCTGTCAGAAACAAAAAAAGATAATAAAAATAATTCTTTTCATTATAATTTATTTTGCATACTTTATTTTACGTGCTTCCTTATTAAGATCAGATCTATCTCTGCTCAACAAATACTGAATTACTACGTATCCATTATTATCGGAAATGATCTCTAGCAAATCCTTTACCATTTCCTACATTAAAAAAGAAATTCAAATTATCGTGTTAAAAATCAAGTTACCTATTAAAAAATACTGTAATACTTAGTACCTCTATAATAAATTCCATAATTAACTCAACATCATCGACATAATCAAAAATCGCCATTATAACAACTTTGCCGTTAACACTTTTGCAAACTTGAGTCACATAGCCTGCAAAGCTTTTGATAATAACTTTTCGAGTTTTTGCTTTACTGTGCTTAATGCAATCCATCGCCACGTGTCTGCCGTCAAGAGTATGGAGGATTTCAAGAAGTCTTTTTTTGATTACATCGATCACTTCCTGCAAATTAGTCATATTGAAACTGCTATGAACTAAAATAAATAATCTGCTTACACGTTTCATTGGTAGATCACATTCTTCAAAATATTTTCTCAGTACTTTATGAACGAGACTGTGAGAAATAACAGGTCTGGAAGAAAAATGAAAAATCAGAAAATCTTAATTTGCAATTTCCTTAAATTCAATGATTTAATTTATTTACTTTTTAATTAATTCCATAACTGTTTCCTTGAAACATTCATCCTTTTCACAAAAATAAATAATTGCATTATTTTATATTAAACATTTATTATTAACTTAGTTTAATTACCTTCTGACCACAAATGGCTTCGAACATCAAGGTCCTTTGCTCGTCATATGCAATTTCATTAAATACTGTTTCAACGACAGAAGCAGCTTCCTGAAATTTGCGTTATTAAATATTTAAATTTTATAAATGAAAAAATATATATTTCTTTTATTTCTTACGTTATCCTTTATTAGGCGAACAACATGTTGAGTTAAGACATGGATTACTTCGTTAATTTGTTTGTCATTTCTAATAAAATTAAATCGAATTAATTACTATTCAAATTCAAAAATTTTAAATCTAAAGATACTTACCCATGTCTTAAAACGGATAAGACAAAACTTTTTGCGTATTTTGATTGCGACATTTTGTCGATTTCATCTTCAAAAGAAATTTTTGGTTATCAAATCACAAATTATAAAATAAACAATTCTTACCTTTTAATTCATCATAAACTGAATTTCTAATTTCTTTCAGTGCCAATAAACTTTTATCCATTAAACCTTCAAACACCTTCGCCGTATGTTCTGCATAAACCAACTATACACACATTTTAATGAAATTCTAAAATAATATCAATGATGCTCTTACCTCACTCGCACGTCCTTTGATAAGCTTATACAATTCTTCAGCATTTTCTGCAATTTTGTCTTTATTTGACTCATCCGCAAATTTTTCCCACGCTTGTTCGACTTCCTTAAGAAACTCAGCATTATTTGCTGAAACTTCGTTATTCTCCTGTTCTGAAGAAACCGATTTCGTTTTCTGCTTCTCCTTTTTTATTTGTTTTGATTTAGCAGATAACTCAGTCAAATTATCTTTCTTTTTCTTTCTTCTTTTTCTTTCTTTTTTCTTTTTCTTAACCACAAGTTCTTCTTTTCTTTCCTCATCATTTTGTTGAATTAATTTAAGTTTCTTGGGTTGAATAGAATCATCATCGACCTGCAAGTGCAAACCACGTGGATATAGGGTTGAGTAAATACATGATTATTATGTCATAAACTTTCATCTCACTTTGGTTGTTTCTGTATCGTTCTGTGGCACTTCATTGCTGGTTGTTTGTAATTTGCGTTTGTTTGTCATAATTAGACTTAGATTAAAACGAACGCTTATAATCTAAATCTCGTCTGCCGCCCTGGTAGCGTTTTTAGAGATCGCTTCTCTCCCTGGTTTTAGTGAAATGCGATGACGTCATGGATGAGCAATTTCGCAGCCAGCCATTGCCATTGCGCATGCGCAGCCTCGACATGGAGACGAGTACAATCAAGGTCCGTGCTGCTACAATTTACCACGTACAGAAATAATATTGTAACCAAACAACGATCAAGACAGGATTAAATAAGTTGTGCTTCCGTTGTATCTATCGTGGCTTGATCCGACTCCAACAAACATCAACAAATCGCAGATCCATTGGTTCCGGACAGTTATAATCAAGGTAACATCAGTTCTATTAGAGAGAGAGAGAGAGAGAGAGAAAAAAAATCTCAGTTAGTAGGTGCTAGATTACCGCATATTAATAATATTAGTAATAATTACCTGTGACATAATCCTTTGCCATTTCTCTGTTTTCTTATTGCACATCACACGACATGTGTATATGAATTATTTATATTTTACGGTTTTAACGGTTTTACGGGCGGAAATAGCACCCATTCTATTTCCGCCCCAGATCTGAGGCGGATATAGCCACTCCGTTTAAATTAATTTCTAATTTATATTATTTCGTATAGTAATGGCACCACGCTCAGAAGAGATGCCAGCCCAAGATCTCTTAAGAGAAGAAAATGATGATATTTATGCAAGAATAGTTCGACAGGAAAAAGAACTGGATAAAATACGAAAATATGAAAAAGCTTGGATATCCCAAAATAAAATAGCGGAAATTGATAAGAAAATAGCGGAAATTGATAAGGTAATAGCCGAAAGTGATAAGGAAATAGCCGAACGTAAAAAGAAAATAGCCGAACGTAAAAAGAAAATAGCCGAACGTAAAAAGAAAATAGCCGAACGTAAAAAGAAAATAGCCGAATATGATAAGAAAATAGTCGAATATGATAAGAAAATAGCAGAACGAGCAGAACGTAATAAGAATGTAGAAGCGATTAAACGAAGAGAACGTGAAATTGAGGAGAAGTACGACAAAAAGATAGCAGCGGCCATTGAAAGTGGTAAATGTAAAGTAAAATGTAATAAGTATTGTTAGTTTATTTTTCAATAAAAATGTTGATAACGTAGCAGATTCTTTACTTAAAATGGCTTAAAAAACGATCTAAAATTCTCCCCAACTTTCCCGCTATTTTCCTCCCAACTCCCAAAAATGAAAATTTAGATAAAACTAAAATATGCCAAGTATGCCCTTTATTTTTGTAAATATAAACTGTACAATTTTTTTAAAGTATATAATACATAAACATTAACATTAATTTTTAAAAAATCATTATAAATTAATAATAATTTATAATGATTTTTTAAAAATTAGTTGAGCTCAAAATTAATATTATAATAAATATTAATTTATATAATAATTTAATAATTGATACGATTTTGCCAATAATTTATTAATTATTATATAAATTATTATTATTATTATAATTATTATAATTTATGGATTATTATTAATTAATATATTAATAATAAACATTACGATTTTTGGATTAATAATAATAATCCAAAAATTACCATTTTGCTAATTTAATTTACTTATTTCATTATTTTTTTTCTTGCTTCTTCGTCGTGTCACGGGTGGGTCGTTGTTCTTGTTTTTCCAGTTCTTTCTTCTGTTTTTCCAGTTCTAATTTCTTCTGTTTTTCCAATTCTAATTTCTTTTCTTTGGCGTCTTGTCTCTTTTCTTCGCGGTCTTTTATCTTTTCTTCGTGGTCTTTTATCTCTTCTTCGCCGTCTTTTATCTCTTCTTTGCCGTCTTTTATCTTTTCCTCGTTGTCTTTTTTCTTTTCTTCGACTTTTTTCTTTTCTTCGACTACTTTATTAGTTTCTTCGTCTCCACTTTTCTTTATTTCTTGATCCCGTTCTTTTTTCGAAAGCGTGTTTAGTCTAATTCGCTGTTGTTTTTTAAGATCTTTTTTGTTTTGATGTTCATGTTGTTTTGTTTCTTCTTTGTTGCCATCTAGCGAGTAAATAAAAAATTAATCAAATTAGACAATAGAGTTTTTTTTCGAAAACAATTTTAAAAATAAAAAAATAATTATACCATTAGAATCTGGTATAGGTGTGGTACGATCGCAGGCATTTGCAGCATCTGCGGCATCTGCGGCATCTATGACATCTATGAACAATAGAAGACGATTTTTCTCTTGATGTTCATTTTGTTTGTTGTGATTAGTGGATGAATCTGGTGTAGGTGTGACACGATCACAGACATCTGGTAATAATTGAAGATTTTTAAGGACTGAATCTGGTATAGGTGTGACAAGATCGCGGCAGACATTTGCGAAGTTTTCAAGATTTTCCTTTTCGATAATTTAGAGAAATTATTAAAAATTATTTAATTCCTCAAAATTTATCAATTTTTACCTTGTTTATTAAGCTTGAAGATAAAGCCTGCATTAATTCAGAACCAAGCATTAATTCATCATCTCCATCGGTACACATAATGCGTAACCGTTGAAACACAGATTTTATTTGCTTCTTCTCATTCTTTGGATCATAAAACTTATCGATTGAGTCGGCTAAAGTCAAAAAAAGGTTCTAAAAAAAATTTAAAAAAGTCAATTTACATTTCAAATTAAAAACGATGATTAAACTAAACCTTAATTATCTCCTGCAAATTGTGTTCCTTAATTTTATCAGTAATCTCTGTGAGTTTGCGGCTCAGGCTTAATCGATGAAGGCAAAGAATAAAGGAACAATAATTACACCTAACCAAAATTTCTTCCGACTAAATAAAAATAAAAAAAATAAAAAAATTAAAATTTTCAGTTTAACCGACTAAAATCCGAGTTTACCTGAGAGATTGTTTCAGTTCGAAGAAGTTCATTTACATCTGCTACGATAATTTGAACAAGTTGTTCAACCCTATCTGGAATCATTGTGAATCCGGTTGCATCAACTACCAATTTCTTTTCGTTTTCCATCAATTTTTCTTTATATGTCGACTTTATGTAGAATTTTTCCAAAAACTCCAATTCGTTTACGTTTACCCAATGTGGTTTCGAGTCCGTGGACAATTCAAAGTCGAGCGAACCATTCAGGCAGAGTGCGACCAAAATTTTCGACAGCAATTTAAAATCGACGTACTCACAACGGAACAAACGTCCCGGCGTTTCTACTTTCAACGGACGAAGTACGAAATCAATTAAACGTGAACGATAATCTGGTTTAATTTTTTTGCGATTGTCTTTGGCAGCCTGATCGATTGATGACGAAACATCCTTAAGAGGACATTTTGGCATTTCTTTATGTTGCAAGTATATTGCCAAGATCTCCATTAATGGCTGATATAAATTATAGCGCGATTTAAAACAGTTCATCAATTCATCACCACATGTCACATATTTTTCTTGAATCAAGATCTTCATAAGTTTCAAACTCTCGTTGTTTTCCAGTTTACCTATCAACCTTTAAAAAATTTACAAATTAAAAAACATAACAAAATCACAATTTAATTTTACCCCAAACTCCAAAAATAAATCTTCTTCCATATTTTATTCAATTCTTCTTTCATTTCTTTAAAATCCAAATATCCTTGACACGTAGCGAGGGTGGAACAAATTCCCAACAGATGTTTAGTTATGAAACTCCTAAAAAATATCAATTTTTTTTTTTTTAAATATAATAAAATCCAATTTTTTACTTTGTGCAATCAGTTAGGATCCGATATGACTCCTCCAACAACGTCAATAATGAATCTACATTTAGTGAATCTGGAAACATAAAATTTGTGCGCCAAAATTTGTAACCTAAAAAAAAAAATAATTTTATATTTTTTCGAAAATTTAAAGGTAAACTAGAAATTTACCACACATAGTTTGTTTCGTTAGCTTTTTTTAATTCGTTCAAAATATCATCGATGGGCCTGACACTTTTCCTCTGTTTGGAAGCATTGGACAAATCCTTATCTTCGCCGTCATCGTGTATTTCTTGACGCGATAGTTGACGACAGGTTTGAGCAATTAAATTCAGGTAACACGTAGGCAATTGAATCAATTTCTGTTTACTGTATTTAAAAATTAATCAATTTTAAACTATTTTAAAAAAAAAAAATAAAAAAATACCGTGTGCTTTTTATGACACTCTGCACGTCGTCGCGAAGCATTGTATCGATTTTCTCAAGTTGATTCTTAAAAAATAAATATATGTTTAATAAAATTATATTAAACATATATTTATTTTTTAAGATTCAATTGTTAATTTTTACCCTCCACTCTTCATCGTTGTGTGCACACCGTCCTTTTCCGACTGTAGAAACGCCACCCGGATGATGAATCAACACTTGGAACTCAAAAAATCTCACGATACAACACTAATATAAAAAAAATTAGAAATGCATTTCGTACAATTTAACTCCTTTCTCACCTTCAAGCTTTTGACCGGTTCACTGTTCCACCAATGACAGATGACTGAAAATACTGATTTTCCCAATTCGCATAATTGAAGGTGATTTTCACAGTCGAACGCATAGAAAAAGGTGATAGCGATCTGCAAAAAGATCTCTTTGTGGCGATAATTTGTTTGCTTTCTATGAGGAAAAAAAAATTATAAATTTAATAAAATTACAAAAATTTAAATTTTTACTTACGTAACAACATCAAACTCTTTATTCACAAACTTCAACATGTTACTCGAGCCGATGATCGTTTGTTTCGCGCTGTACATGATCGTTTTATTGATAATTTTCAGTAAAGGCAATCGATAGTTTTTTTTGAATGACTCGATGTATATTTTAGTTGCAAGATCTAGTAATTCTTGCCACAACTGCTGAGAAATGTCATAGCGCATGTCGTCTGATAAAACATGTTCCAAAGTATTTATGTAGTCTACTCCAAACAGGGCTAATACAGACGTATCTTTTAGTACATTTAGAATATGTGATAAAAGAAGTTTATAATTTGGGGCCTCCTTTAATTTGGGGCCTCCTTTAAAATTAAAATAAATTAATTAAACAATATAAAATAGTTTTTAAAAAAAATTAAACAAATACTAACTGGCATTTGCAGTTGCCTTGATGACTACAAGTTTAAATATAGCCGAAGCTGGCGATGTCTTCGGTATACTCTTCGCTTTTTGAAAAGAATGGATTTCCTATACAAATTTTTAATTTTTAATTACAACAGATTATACTAAACTTAGTTTAAAACACGTACTTTGTTCACATATTTGATTACAACTAGTAAAACTCTACCCCACGTTAACTGCCCGCTGTGTGGTGAGCTCTTATCGAGAGCTGCGACGCATTCCTCATCATTGATTAGGACCCGGAAGGCGTTGACTTGTTTCTGGAAATAAACATTGCGGTTTGTTTCATTTAATAATCGATATTATTTGAGGAAATAAAAGGATTTTGCTTCATTACCGTTCTTTCGGTGACTTCATCGCTCTTCAAACCGGCGCAACACACTTGTAAGTTGAGCAAAATCGAATTGTCTGACATTGTGACCTGTTTTAGAAATTAATAAATGTCACAAGTTTCATAAAATGAACTAACTTACCTTCCAAACGCCTAAGTACAGCTGTGAAGTTTCTCCTTGGCGCCACGACGAGCTGCGATGACGTCACGATGACGTCATCCTACCGCCCCGAATGTTTTAAGATCTTTTTGTTTAAACGATTTTTGAAACTTTTTGGGTTCGATCTTGGTTTTAGTCGTTAAAACCAAGATCGAACCCCCACTTCGAGCAGGGGTGTCCAGTTTTTTTTCAGAAAATTTTTCTCTTTTTTATATTATTTTAATTTTTATTTTTTTTGTATTTTTTTTCCAATTTTTTCATTAATTCTTTATTTTTTTGACATTTTAAGATAGAATTTTAATATGGTAAAAATATTTTCACATCATAATTAAACATTTTTATTTTTCACATCATAATTAAACATTTTTATTTTTCACTGAAAAGATTTACAAGATTTTTAGTAATCATTTCATCTTTTAACTCTTCACGAAACGGTTCC
>JAQIXT010001837.1:0-13354 GCA_034700445.1 Stenotaenia linearis
CTCTCTGACACCCCTTTATTTCTTCATTATTCAGATGAGGTTCCAGACTTTTTTCATCAGGTTTTTAACTCGTAAACAAACGATCGCTTTTTTTAAGTGTAAAAATGCGACTTTTAAATCAAAAAGTTGAGAAAACGCAAATTTCTAACTTTATTCCCCGAAAAACCCGACTTTTTATTCAAATTGTGAATCTTTTCCTTCTAACCCTTTGAACCCGAGTGGCTCTTTCCACACGAGGCTAAAATCAATGGCGGTCCTCGTCCCTCGCGCGTGAATGGCTAATCGACTCGCGAGTCAGTTTGGACGACACCCCTTCCATCGCCTCCTTTGGTTCCATCCTCGCGATATCCTCTTTCTCGACACCAACATTGGCACAATAAAGTCGGTAATGTATAATTAAAACCAACTCCCCCCCACTTCGTGGAAATATCTTAAAACAAACGCAACAAGGCCTAATGGCGTCCATACATCAGACTCTCATTTCACAAGCAAACTTTATAAATCAGCCGCAGCTGCTGCCAGTGTGCGGACACGAGATTCATTTCGGGCCAGGCCGAGAAGCCGACACTGTAAACGGCCGGGGGAACTTGTCACCCTAATGAAATGTGCAACCCACTTCACCTGGTGCGACTGCTTAAAGGCCTCGAGCTCGGCATGTGAAAAATTTATTATCTAACAACAGCGCACAACCTTGGATTCGCGACCCCGACCCCTGCCATCCTAAAGGGATGTAACCCTTTGAGCCAAGGAAATGTTTTGATGCATTTATGAGTGATGGCAGCTTGTAAATCGAGCTTCTGGTCATCGTCAGCTCGTGTTGGCAACGTGGGACCCCACGCCACCTGAGAATTCGCACGAATGTCGCCCAGTTTGAGCTGCTCGGGCAGCGGGGGGGCTGACAACACGTTTTATACGAGCGTCCATATTGCGTAAATAAATAAATAAATAAAAAAGATTTTTTTTTTTGGTGTTTGGGTATTCGGTGCACGGATCTGGTTAAATCAATGTTAATGGGAATTTTGGAATTTTTAATTTTTAAATTTCTCTTTCTTTTATTCAGCACGTAAATACCGTTCTACGAAATTCCGGGATTGGATCCTTAAAGACAACTTGGTCGACATCAAACCAAACACGATTGCCTTGGAGATCCTCAATTACCTCGCGTACGAGACAGTGGCCCAGGTAAATAGAAGAAAAATCGAATTGCCAAAGTTGTCCTTTGCTGTTTGATGTGATTTGACGCCGACGGGGGTCTTTGTTCGATTCCCTTCCCTCATTTTGCATGTGTGCGTGTGTCTATCGACTCGAGAGCGCACTTATAACACCCGGGTCTGTGTTTGCTGGCAGTTTGACAAGATTCAGCCCTGAAGAGACCCATTCTTTGAGAAGAAAAATTTCTTAAAGATTTCCTCGACTAATTGTTAAAAGCGCCGCGTCGGTCCGCTTTTAAAGGTGTTGACGATCGTCAAACGTCCACGTCGATGGAAACGGTCCATTTGAGTCCTGAGGCAGTTTCGGACGTCGTTGGGATCCACAAGGGCAAAGGACGAGTCGTTTGAATCGGCGTTTTATTGCGACGTAGTTGCAATTTAGTCAACGTCGAGGGACGTTACGGGGCCCTTGATAAACCGGAGCGAGTGATTAATTCGTCGTAAAGCACCCGCGGGTTGGCACAAAGGCACGAGGGACGTTGGCAGGCCGCTGCTGTCCGACTTTGACGGATACACCTAAAGGGTTGCGCCGATCGATGCGCGGTAGATGGATGGACGACGGATGGATGGATGAACCGGCGCATACATCGGCCTCGCCTTTGTCCGCTAACTGATCGCGCACAATGGCACGTCCAGCCTCGGGCGCGTGCATCGACGCACTTTAAATGACCGCCCCGAGTTTGGGATTTTCCACTCTAGGTGGCGGCATGCGTCAAAGCGCGCTATTCCTTTGTGTTTTTCATTGATTTGCGACCGTTTTGTGTATTGCAGGTGGTCGATTTCGCCCTTTTGGTCAAGCAGGACGCGAACGCCGATCCGGACGATCCCGTCACGAGGACCATCGCGCCGCAGTGTTTTAATCACGAGTTTCCCTCCATCCGGTTGTTCCAGGACGCCAAAAACGAAGTGTCCACCGCGAGCACCCCTCCGCAGAGTCCGAGGTTCTCTTCGCCGCCCGTGTCGCCCACCCCGACGGCGGGAACTTCGTCCGGGTCGCAGCAGAAAGTGAAGGCGAAAAAGAGGAAAAAAGTGAAAAAAAAATATTTTCTTTTAAAATTGTAATTTTAAAAAATTAAAAATTTTATTTAGAGTGGTGGTCACGTGAGTTTGGAGATACCGTATTCGCACGTCATACTTCCGGCCGACATCAGAGAAGCGGTACGAAGGTTTTGGTACCCGTCCGGACCGTTGGTACCGTTTTCGGTAATTATTGAATTTTTTTTTTTAACGAGGGGTTGTGAAGGGGAAATTAAATTTTTCTTCGATGGTCGACTTCAATTAGGGTATAATGAAAGCGATTTGTAATAATGATTCACACATTTTTAGTAATAACTTTTATAATTAGTGCGATCTAATGACGCCATTTATCAGAGACCCGAGAAAGATGGGTCTCACGTGCGCTTTGCAAGAGATGGTGGGTGGGGGTGTACAAAGCAGCTGTGGAACCCCAAACTACTTGCCTATTTGTAAATGCCAAAACTAACGCTCGGAAATGCCACAGGCACGAAAATTACGTGAGCGGAAGCAATTAAAAAGTGGAAAAGTTTAATTTGTAGAAAATTACAAAAGAATTTTTTTTTTAATTTTTGAAATTTTTTTTTTTCTTCAGAAAATCGGTTCGTCGTATCTCGGCAGACGGTTACTCTGTTGCTAGAAAATACGCGGGTGTTTGTGAGGAAACGTGGGTTTCGAAGGACGATGAACTCGTGGAGAAAAATGGAGGCGAAGTTGTTGACGTTGTGACGTAATTAACAGGAATGAGGATTATGGTCAGGTCGGCCCAGTCGAAATCTTTGAAAACGATTTAAAAAAATTAAAATTATTGTTTTTTTTTTGTTAAAAAATTAAATTATACCTATATAATGAATGGTTTCTTGAGGTGAAACAAGAGTTTCTTCCACCTTAATGACAAATAACGTTTTTTAAAACATATTTTAGGCTATTTGACGCGGTCTAAAGTACCACTTCCGGTTCAGTTAGGAACCGGAAATTAAGAAGATACCAACTAGACACGCTGGAGTGTGTGGGTGTAAAATTACGAACTCGTAGCCCGACCGGAAGTGGTATTTTAGGCCGTTCTGAATCGTCGAAATTACAAATTGGGGATAAGCGTGTTCGCATTCCGCGGGATGAATCGGCGGTTGATCGGTCGAAGCGAAGGTTATCGGTCGTGGCAATGAACATAACTTAGGTTCAAAGTCTTGTAAATCTAGTCTCGATATGTCTCGAACGATGTTTTTCATCATTTCCATTTCGCAAATATGTTTCCGACGAAGAGGACACGTTGGTTCTGCAGGACGATATTCGACGCTACCGATGTGGCCGAGTTCTGTGCGAACAAGAGGAACTTCGTCGGGTTCCTCGTCACGTTTGCGTTTTGTTTGCGTTTTTCTGGAAAGAAACGTGAATGAAAAGTGAAAATTTTATTGTTAAATTGTAAAAAAAAACGTACTTTTTCGTCGTATTTTTAGGAATTTTAGGAATTTTAGGAATTTTGACAGCTCTTTTTTTATATTGCCGCTTGCACGTGAAAGTAACTTTCTTCTTTGGCACCAAAGTCTTGGGTTTTTCCCTCGCAATCGGTATCAGAATCGATTTTGGCACCAAAGTCTTGGGTTTTTCCCTCATAATCGGTATCAGAATCGATTTTGGCACTTCACGTGTCGTTTTACCGATGTTCATCAATTCGGCACTAAGTTTCGGCTGTTCGATCACTTGCTCCACACACTTTTGCTTCACAGCCTCACATGTCGAAATTTCTTCGACCACTTTCTTATTACCAATCTTCATCTTTGCAATATATTCGTCATACTTCTTTCTATCGTTCGCAGCCTGTTCCACGTATCTAACTTTTCCATCCTTTAAACTTCTCCACACGTTCCGCATACGATCCGTAACGTTCCTCTGGAGCATCTTCGGGTACCTGAAAACACCTTCTTTTAATCACTAATTACTTAACAATCACTTACAAATTCTATGTCACACACCAATTTAAAAAAACGTTCTTGTAATCTTTAAAAAACAAACAATAGCTGCTCAAAGGACGGTTCGGTTCGCTTTGTTTCACTTTTCCTGTATTAACAATAGAATTAGAGATTGTTAGATGGAGTCCGCTACCAAGTTTGGTTTATTGTTACCTGATTTTACTCGATCTTTTGATGAATTTTCTCCGATGTCTCGGCGATGAGAAAGTTTGAAAGGCGCCATTATGCTTATAAACAATGTGTTCTTAACGCCGGGACAATAAGGTGGCAGTTTTTAGAATTATTTATTAGTTAATAGATTGTGATCGTGTTTGAAAGAAGAAATGGTGTTTTGTAGAAAATTGTAGGATGAAGTTGGTTTGGTAAGTTTCGGTTTTTGTTTTTAATGAGTAAGAAATTTAATTGTTCTTTTGTTTTTTTAGTTATTTGGATCGTACGAGCGCCATAATCGCAAATAATATCATAAATATGGTTAAATTTGCTGGAAAACGAAGATAAATACACAAAAGACATATGCAAATTACTTTTATTTGAATTTCAAAAATCGCGCCTTTTTATACACCGGAAGTAAGCGCAATCTGTCCCGCATTACACGAACCAATCGCGTCGCTCGGTGGGTTACGTCACATCACGTGACGTTTAATAACAACAATATGGCAGCAAATTTCTTATGGCTGGCGTCGAGGTAGAAAATGCACTGGCTAGAAATCAGTTTTACCCTTTGATTTAGATCGAATGCTGAAACCGACGTTTGAACGGCGAACTTAAGATGACTGGTGAGTAGAAAAACGTAAAAACGCAATCACGATACTCGAAAATATCAAAACACTCGATCGAGCCTTATTGAGCAATCACTGTGCGCTTGAACTAGACAAATTTGATATTTTTTTTACAATTTTTTTTCCTCGTACGTGATTGATTAAACTCGTTTCGCTGATTTTCCGATATTAAAAACTCATAAAAAAATCACACATTTCTAATTTTTTTTTTTTTACGTAAAGAAGTCGACCACATCGTTGCGGAAAAACAAGCTCTGCAAAACAAGCTGCTCGACGCTGTAAAACAAGTGAGTTTAAAAAAAAAATTGAAATAAATTCGAAACGTTTATCAATTTAAATTTTCAGTGTCAAATTAGGTTTGGTGGACGAACTGAATTAGCAACCGAGGGTGACAGTCGAGTCCTTTGCCTTTGCACTCAGTTTGAAGTTGCACTTCAACATGGATTAAGACGAAATAACAAGGGATTTGCCGCTTTCAAGTAAACTAAACCTTCCTCGATCCTTCTTATCTATTTTACGTTATCATTTTATTAAATTTCAACAGGCACGTCACAGAAATGATGACGGGATTAAATTTAAGAAACGGCGAAGACGAACTGGGTAAATTAAAATTTTTAATGTTTTTAAAGAAACGAATAAAATTTGTAATGTTTCTTTAGTTTTTTGGCACGTCGTCAAGCAAATCTTGACGAAGCACGAGCACGAACGTTATTTGTTTTTGAAAAACGTTACGACCGACGTCGGTCGAGGTCGTGCGTGGCTCAGATCGGCTTTGAACGAGCACGCGTTGGAGAGATACATTCACATGATACTCGGCGATCCAGGTTTTTTATCTCAGTACTACGAAGACTGGGCGTTTGTGATGGATCAAGAACGAAGCAGCATGTTACCGATGATGGCAGCTGGTAATTTGATGCTTGACATTGAAATCGACGTAGATAATTAGTTCTTTCAACTTTTTATCGAAGGATTGGGTTCCATTTTGTTCGCCATCAACATTGACAATCCAGATTTGAACACGATTCAAACCAATCCAGTCAATAACGGTCCGTTGTCGATGTTTCACTCGTCGGCTGCCACTCAGGACCCGGTTGCGGTCGTTGCGAGTCCTCCAAAAGGTATTTTAGAAGGAATTCGATTCAAATTTTTATTTTTTTCAATTTTTTTTTACAATTTCAGACACACATTTAAAAGAAAAAAAGAAAAAGAAGAAAGCGTTGGCTCAGATTGTCTCGTTCGATGAAGACGATTTGGAAGGAAACAGCAGGTGTGACAAATGAAAAACAATGAGTAATAATTAATTAAGTAACGATAATTTTGGATAAGATATCAGTGAAAGTCATGAGTGCTTAATAGAATTAATCATGTGTGATTTAATCGGTGATAATGATAACAAACACAGTTAAATTGAACTTGATTTTGTTTTTCCGGTCAAAACAGGTGCGTGCAATTATCGCCGTCGTACTTCAGTGCTCCCCCGACCTGTCTTTCGTCGCCTACCAGTGTTCAGGTTGATTTGAGCGGGGAAATGAAATTTAATGTGACCGGAGATAAAGAAAAAGACCTGAAACGCGAAGATTGTGATAACAGAAAGGAAATCAACGCAAATACGAATTGTTGGAAGGATTCAGTGAACGACAAAGTTGGTTTGAAGACGTCCGAAATTGTAGTTAAATTGGAACCGCCAGAATCGGTCAAGACGCCGGAAGAAATGGACGAATCTCAATCTTTTAATGAAAAGTAGGTGGTTTTTTTTTGTTTGTTTTGATTTGGAAATTGATTTTTTTATATATTTTTTAAGATCTTCGACTTCCATTCCTGTTAATAATTCAGACAAAACTGTGTTGACTCCTATTAATGACATTTCTGTCGGAGAATTGATTCCTGTAAATACATACGAAGAAGTGAATTCCGGTTAGAATTTTATTAATTTGAGTTTTGATGTAAAGATTGAAATATTTTTATTTTTTCGGTCAATAGAAGATTCGGTTTCCATTCCAAGTTATTCCGAAGACACAGAATGCACTGCAGCTGCTATTGCATTGCAGAAAGTATTACAAAATTGGTAATTTTGTGTTAATTTTAATGGATTTTCTGATTTTTGTTTATTAATTTTGCTTTTATTGACTTGTTTTCAGCTCTGCCTCCACTTTACAATTATACTCGGAGAAACAATCGATAAATGCATCGACAACGGTTGGGAGCAACGACGCGTTATCGTTAGGAGAGATGAAGCAGGCAGTTATATCGTTGATGCAGAAGAAAGAAGAGATTGATGATCAGAATAAGTATATTTGATAAAAACGAGTTGAAATTAATTTGAAATTAATTTATGTAAAATTTGATTATTAGGAGTTTGCGAAACCTTTTGGATCGCGAGATGGAAATGTGCGCGGGCCTTAGGGTCGAGATAGACGATATTAAGGAGAAACACGAAGAACGAATCGAAAGATTGCAGACTAAGCTGCAAGCTCTTACGAGGGAGAACGAATTGCTGAAACATCAATTGAAAAAATACGTGGGCGCCGTACAAATGCTCAAGAAGGACGGATTTCGAAATGAAAATAGTAATTTGATTTTTTTAGTCGTTTGTTAAACGATGTTAAATTCGATTTTTTTAGGTTGCGTGAGCGGTGATCCGGTTCCAGCGATTCCCGAGCAGAAGCTGTTCATAGACTATCACTTCGAAGCGACGGAATACGAAAGGAAGTTGATTCAAGTGGCGGAAATGCACGGGGAATTGATGGAATTCAACGAACGTCTTCATCGTCTGTTGTCGCAAAAAGAGGCCGTCGTTCGCCGGTTGCGGGAAGAGTTGATCGACCTCAGAGGACCGGTAATTAGTCAAACAAGTTCACTGAATGAATAAACTAATTTATTTTAATTTTTAGCTTCCGGACGATAATCAAACGTCGGATGACGATTTAAGCGTTACTTCCGATTACGACACGTAAATGTTTAATGAATTTTAATGAAATTTAATGATATTAAAGTAAAATTGACTCCAATTAGGTCTTCGATGTCGGCATCTACTCGTTCCCTTATAAATATATGGATTCCGTCGGCATTTTTAGCGGGAAAATCATCAGACAGCCATCACGTGTATCAAGTAATTTGAAAGAAATCCATTTTTGAACTTATTTTGATTTTAATTTTTAAATTCAGGTTTACATTCGCATTCGGGACGACGAATGGAATGTATATCGACGGTACGCTCAATTCTATTCGTTACACAAGAGTTTAAAAAAGAGAAATCCAATCATAAACACCTTCGAATTCCCTCCGAAGAAAGCGATCGGAAACAAAGTACTGAAATTAGGGATTGCCGTAAATAGGAATTTTTAATTTTTTTTAAAAAATTAGGACGCGAAGTTTGTAGAAGAAAGACGAAGACGACTTCAACATTATTTACGTTGCGTCATTAATTTATTCGTTCAACATAATACGGATTTAGGGGTAAATCCCGATAAAGAAATTTTAGTCAATTTGCTCCCGTTTTTTGGGTGAGTTTGATTTGAATTTTAAATTAAATTAAATGATTAATAATTGATTAATTTGTTACAGGGAAGTTCAAGGAGGAGACGATCGTAGACGTCGTAATCGTAATCTTTTTTCGAGACGATCGGAGCAGTTGAGTGACCCGAATGTCGATCATTATACAGGACTTTGATTACGGTAGTTTTTATTTGATAATCATGTTTTCGAAGGAAAGAGATTTATAATTTTTAATTAGGTATTTAAATATCGAAGTGTTTTAAATTTAAAAAGGTGTATGAAATGTTTGTCGTATTGCACGTAATGAGGGGCGGTGAATGATCGTTTTGTGATTTGATCAATAAAAGGGGAAATTTTTAACAAATTTGTGCAGAAGTGAACTGTCGCGATGAACACTTGCGAGGTTTAAATACAAATTAATCCGAGTTTATTTAACCAGTTATCAAACTAATATACAGAATATAAAAACTTTCTCATTTTTTGAACCGACAATTCTTTATGTTATGACCTAGAAAAAATTTAATTAGTATCGTGAAATCAAAATTCATTGCCCCGATCAATTTACCTTCTTGGCGACAGTTACTGCATTTTCGTTTTCGAGTTGATTCTTTATTGTTGCTCCTGTTGTTATTCGTCGACGCATTTGTAGAAAACGTTCTCGTTCCCGATGTGCTTGGCCCATCCGCCCATTCAAAATATCCACATTGTTCTTGAGAGGATTTACTGCAAGTGAAGAATGGCCGGTCTTTATTTGGACCATCTCTAATAACAATTAACCTGGGGGAAAAAGTAAATGAATAAATGAATTACGACAAAAAGTAAGAAAGTCGTTACCTTTTTGCGGGTAAACCACAATTACAAACAATATTGTCATCCGAATTCGCAGTTGAAGTCGTTGATCGAATCAAAGGACGAGTGGAATTTACCCTCGACACATTCCCCTCGTCGTTTTTCCACAAAAAGAAGCCGCAGTCGCTTCCGGACTGTTTTGTGCACATAAAAAATTGTCGCCCTAAATGAAAAACATTTAAGTTAAAGATACCTTTATTTGGTATACTAAGGATACCTTTATTTGGTCCGTCCTTTTTGACCGTCAATTCTTGGGCTTGGTGACCACAGTGACAATTGATGTTTGTGGAATCGTTTCTCGAGTTGATATTTCTTGTTGTCTCGTTACTTCTATCCACAGTGGGTGGTGGTCTATCATTGGTTCTATCGTTAGGTCTGGGCACTGTGGTGGTCGCACTATTATTGCTGTTAGTGACATTTATATCTAAGGAAATCAAAAAATTTAATTACAATGAACGAATTTTATTGCTTATGATAAAAAAAACTTTACTCAAGTTGAGGGCATCCAATAAAAGATCATTGCAGCCTAAGCAAGCTTCAAATCTGCAATATGAAAACATTGTTTTATAACTCGAAAAGAAGAAAAAAGAATTGTTTTACTCGTTTGGAAAATAAGGCTGAAGCGATCCGGGTTTGACTCGAAATTTCAGCATCTTTGTCGGTATTCGGCACTGAAAAAAAGGGAAAACAAAAGAAATTAAAATCGATTTTAAGTTTTTTCCAAACAGGCTTACGTTTGTACATAGTGACGCAATTTGTACATCTTCCACACATTTTGGGAACCACAAAGCGAATTTGCAATTCGGGTAAGACATGCAAGAAGCGAAAAACCCGGATTCATCTTTCTTCTTCCTGAGAACCAAATCGGAAGAGCATTTCGGACATTTTGAAATTTCGTTCGCGATTTGACCTAAATAGAAAAAAACATTAATTAATATTAAAGTAGTTTAAACAACAAAGTTCGACCTTCATCAACGACTTGTTGCGCAGCTCCGAAAAAAGTTGCCAAAGCTTCGTCCAATTTCCCAGCCTGCAATTAGAAAATAAAAATCATAAAACAAAATTTAATCATTTTTCATTCATACTTGTTGTAGAGCCTCTTCGAATACGGTGCGGTACTTCGTTATTTGTTCGGATAACACCACTAAAAAATTTAAAAATAACAACAAAATTGATTTACATTAAATATAAAAAACTCACGTGCAGGATTCTTAGTACCGTCACAAATCCTGTGCACAAAGGAAGAAATTATAAATTGTGATCGCTTATATATTAATTCTCTTACTTTAGCAAATCGGCTTCCAGTTCGGCGCGTAAATGTGGTTTTGACATCGCAAAACCCATCGAATCGTAACCTAAAAAAAAATAACAAAAATCAATTTCCATTTACGGTTTGATGGCTTGAAATGAGAAATTGTACCTTCGACAAGCCCAAAACCTAATTCACCAGGTAAGAAAACCTTTTGTTCGGTTAGGCCCACGTACGATCGTTGCTTGATCGTTTCTATGTGTTCGGCATGAGTTGCATCCGTCCCGATGCCGTGTTTGTCCATCAGAGCAATCAAATCAGCTTCGGTGAGCAACTGTGGTGCAGTCGTCTGACTTTCCAACATCTAAAACACAAATTAAATAAGTTTCTACACAAAATATTCAACATATCTTTACTTACGTCAATTGCCTCAGGTTGAAAAGTTTGGTTCATCTCGAAATGAGGAATGACCTAATAAAAACAAGAAAAAAATGTAATAATTTTCGATAAAATAAACCTAATTCGCCCAATTATTTACTTTGGCGTTCCATTTCTCGTAAATATACACGTCCAAGTAGTTTTTGGCCAAAATTGCTAATCCGTGGGCTGAAAACTAATTTAAAAAAAGTCAAAAACTGATTTTTTTTTTCTCCAAAGAAAATAACCAACGTTACTCTTTCTCTTGCCACATCAATTTCCACCGTCGTTTCTCGGCCTTCTGCATCTTTCGACAAACAAGCGAGAAAATGCCGCACAATAAACTCGTAAACTTGTCGCTCATTACCCTAATTTAAGGGGAAAAATTTTTTTTAGTAAAAATTAATTTGTTAACAAAACTTATCACCTGTAGTTGATCCGTATACTTTGTCGGATGAATGGGCGGATGAGCATTGTCCGTTTTAGTTCCTCGTCTCGGATTCGGTCCGTCGTTCACAACACGAGTTGCAAATTCTAAATAAAAATGTTTTTTAAAAACCATTTAAAATCAACTAATAACATTTTTCTACCTCCCCATTGAGGACTGCCACACTGCATTCGAGCCAACGAGACCAAATCCAACCCCTCTGGGAAAATATTTGTTTCCGTACGAGGATAACTGATGATTCCTTGAGTGTACAACTTTTCTGCAACACTCATCGCAGTTTTGGCGTTCATTCGCAGTTTACGCGATGCTGTTTTTTCAAATTCAACGGTGTCTAACGGAAGCGGCCGCCATTTCGATTTAGGTTTGCTTTGAACGTTTACGACTGTGGCCATAGGATTCTAAAAATTCAAAATTTGAATTCAAAAATTAAAAAAAACAAATTTTTCAAACCTCCAAACAGATTTGATGAAAAACGAGGCAGCACGTGTGGTCGAACAGACGGTGACGTTTCCAAGCAAATTCCACTCTATCTTCCCCTTCGACGTACCGAACTAAATTCAAAAATATCATTTTCTTGCAGAATTAAAATATAAACAACTTCATACCGACGAGTTTCCAAAATGGCTCGGGGACAAACGCATCCGCTTGTTTATATCGTTCGACGACGAATCCCAAAGTTGGAAACTGACAACTACCGTAGCTGATGAGCGATTGACCCAACTCGATCGGAAATACTTTTTGTAGTCGCAGGGTTTGAAATCGCGTGAACGCCGCTCCTGTAAACAGATTTAACAAGTTAAAATATGATCTATTGGGATTCTGTTTTACATTTTACCGATTCTTAGATCCAACTCTTGTCTCACGTCGACCGCTTTGCTTATTTTCTCATTGGGCTGCGCGAGATTTTGCAATGCCCTAAAAATAGCAGTTGATGTGAGTTCGGAGAACTTCGCTCTATAAATTCGTAAATTATTTTTCACTAAAAAAATTCCATTAAAAAAAAATCATACAAAATATAAAATTGATTTTTACCATTTTTACAAACGTTGATCACTTCAAAGCCGATATTTTCGCCCTCGCGATCGCAATCGGTCCAGATTATTAACACGGAACACCCCCTAACCTCTCTCTCGAGCGTTCTCTGTAATAAATAACATTAATTTTCAATCTGCTGACACCTAATTCACCTTACTTTAATGTTCTCCATGTCTTGCGTACAACGTTTCTCGACCGGAGCGTCAAATAAACTTCGCGGGTTACATCCTTGCCTATTTAATAAAATCGGATTCAATTAAAATTACAATCAGCGCTCGCTCTAATTACTCTTACCAATTTCTGTACGTGCCAACAAATTCGTAATTCAAGAGATGACCGGACACCGACGTCATCGTCATAGTACTTCGTTGACCTAAGACGGTTGCATCAAATTCATATATTTTGTTGTATTTGGAAAATCCTTCTCTCTAGGAATTTAAATTTAAATAACATATTAAAGACAACTGATGATTTAATCACCCTTCTAAATCTGCCGGACGAAATAATTTCAGCCACATTTTTCGCGACGTCGTTTTTTTCAGCTACGTTTAATACTTTCATTGTAAATGACGACAAACACCGATAAATATTTCTAAATTGTATCATTAATTCTAAAAAGGAACTCATCGGAAGTGATCCAGCCAGGGACAGGAAGTTTAAAGGTTGCTATCTGGTGGCTGAGAGTAAAACAAATTTGTTTTAATTCTTGACACTAGATGGCAAGAATTTCAAATATGGCGGATTTAAAAAAATTTCGATTAAATGCAATTAGTAAATGAGTAATTAAATAAAAAAGACTAATTAAATAATAGTAATCGACATAAAAATTCTATAATTAAATAAAAAACAAATAATTGAAACAAGACAAATTAATTATAAAGCAATCA
>JAQIXT010001838.1:0-13351 GCA_034700445.1 Stenotaenia linearis
CCGGAATAACAAGATGCAGAGAGTAAACAAGTGAGAAATTGAATAGCGAAGAGAAAATGCAGGAAAAGCACCCTGGGCCCAATGCAAAAGGTTTTTATCTGGTGACAAGTGGACGCTGGCTATCTACGAACTGGGGATGATATACTGAAGAGGAGAATAGCAATTTGTTCGCCGGGATAGAGCCGAACGCGGCGTGAGGCAAAGTAAACAAGTCGACACGCAGATGTACGTCGAGTCGAAGCGACAGGATGAAAAAGGGGGAACGTGAAGCAATAGTCATTTGGAACAGCCACAAAGTCGGGCCGCGGAGGCCGCATCGGCACGTTCGTTCGCTAAATTTCCGTCCTCGTCTCTCGATAAGGGGGTTGCTGGTGCTGATGGCCGATGTCATGTGACCTGCGTCGGATCGAAGACTTTTAATGTGTGCCATTCTATGTTGCACGGTATTGTTAACTTCGCGGATGTGTTGAGGAATTATTGAATTACATTAAATTATAATTCTATACGATGGAAGCCTATTTTAGGTCTTTAAATTTGTAAGCGCATTGTTATGTTTGTGCATATATTTTACAATGTATTGTAGTGAAGTGTTAAAATAAAGATTTCTGTCAAACAAGTACTGATAAGTTGGATGTGAGTTAAGTCTATTGTTGTTCAGCACTGTTTCTTAAAAGTTGGAATTAAGTTTATTTTTAGTGGGTTTTTTGTTTCTATGGAAAATGTTGTAAAATTTGTGTACATTGTTTTTACTTTTTTTGGTGTTAATTGTAAAAATTTTCAACGTTTAGTATTGATAAGTGAAATACGGTACTACACAATTTGAACTTCATATAGTCATGTGTTTGTTACCAAGTAGTGACCTCCACATGCCTGCTATCTAGCAGTAATTGTCCCAATTAAGCGGAATTTGTCCCGAATATAACGGATTTCTGCTTACAGTATTTTCTCTATTTGTTTTTTCTCTTTAAAACTTGCCCCAGTTAAACGGCTGTCTCAATCTTAATTAACCAGAATCCACTGCACATTGTTTGCATTGTCGGATGCAAATCAGTCATCTCCTTTCAAGCTGTTACTCCTCACCAAAAGTCACAGCCGTCAAGTACACAACATCCCACCACGAAGACACTGATTAGACTGCACTGCGTGGCAAATGTGGACTCCGCACGATAAACAAGAAAGGAGAATTCCGTTTCCACACCATTGAGTCGTCTTCTTTTTTGCTCCATTGCTGGACGCCGATGAGGCAACACAATCGGACGAAGAGCCGAAGAGAGCAGCTGCGGATAGCGGAGAAAATGAAATTGCAGTGTCGACGTTTTGCTCGTAGTAGTTGAATGTACTTCTCATTTTGTCTCGCACTGCTTTTTATTTCCTTTCTTTTTTTAAAGTGGAGATGCCAATTAATTTGCGCCAAAGTTAATTAAAAGTCGTAAAATATTAGTTATGATAAGTGGAAGGAAGAAGGAATCGGTGATGAAGTGGTGCAGGCAGATGAGAGGAAAAGGATGTGGCAAGGAAGTTGAAAAATGGCCGTTTTTTTCATGATAATAAAAATATTGATTTGAAAAAAATTATTTTCGGTTTAAAGTGAGCGCAGTCAGATGGAATTTATCAAGTCGGAAAGAACGTGTGACGGGTGTGAGTGAAAGGTTCAATTGTGGAAAATGTAGTGCCATTGTTGAAGCGATTCTTGGTTCAAGGTAACACAAGTAGTACATTATTACTTTGACTGGGATTATTTTCTTTTTGGCTCTGAATGGCTAAAAATTACATCAATTTTAAGACAAATTGCTTTTTCGACTGCACAATGACAAAAATGTTGATCAATTTTATGGTTTGAGTACAAAAGAGTTTGTTTTTGTAATAAAATATTGTTACTTGTTATTACAGGTGAATCCATTGTAATCGATAATCGATCTCATTTAATAATAAATATTTTTTCTGGTTATTTGGAGTTTGTTGTAACAAAATTCTACCTGTAGATAATTTGATGCCAAAATGAACTGGATGACATCCTTGTATCTGTTTGGATTTATCAAATAATCATTACAAATTTAGAATTCTTTGCATAACTCATTAGATTCGGCCTTTGATGTCTGAAAATAGCTGGAGAACAAATGATTTTAATTTTTTTAATGTGACCGCCGGTGACTCACCGGTCGGCACTGTCTGTCGTACCGCTAGGGATTGGTCACAACCGTACTCTCGTAACCGGAAGTACGTGACCAATCCACATGTACAAAGCAAGGTACGGAAACGCCTTGCAGAGAGAATCCTTCCGGCGATTGAAGTCGCAACAACTGATTCGTTCTCTGCATGCCGACGTTTGCCGAAAGTGGGTTTCAGTCATCACTCTGCTTTGTGAAGAGTAGTACCAGAATTGCTGATATTCATTGCAGTTGCTCAAAGAAACTGTCTTAATTAGCAAAATTAATTACAAGATATATTATTGATTGATAAAAGTAAACAATAAAGTACTTGAGAAACTAGAAATTTCATAAATAACAATCAATGAGGTGCAAGCAGACAACAAAGCCTGTGGTTGTAATCTCCATCTTAAGTGGATAGAATGCAACCACATTTTAGTTAATCAGGAAATTGAATTCTCAATGTATTGTAGTCAAAGAGAAATTGATTTAAGGCGAGACAAACTAGCAGAATACAGAATATAATAAGATTCAGTAAGAAATACTCAACATACATTTATTTCTTGTTTTTTGGAAAAATTACTTTTAAAATATGGTTCCAGTGAAGCCACCTTTCTATTTTCTGAAAAGTTACTGGTACTTTTATGTTCTAGAACATTTGTTTGCCTGGAAATTTTCTAGAACATCCGATAGTTGAGTCTTAGCATGAGTGTCAAAACCTAAAAATTTTTATACGCAAAGAGAGGTGAATGGATCACAGGAAAACAGAGTGACTTTACTCTTCTAGAGTGGCATAATGACAATTTTTGGGAGATTTAACACAATCACTGAAACAAAAACGAAATTTCATTGACTCGACTCGACTTAAGTGTCCAAATCAACCGCATCAACTGTGAGAACAAACTCTAAATTATCTCAGAATTCTTCTCGAGTGTGTAGTCCTTCCTTAACCACTAAAACATTCCACACACAACCTAAACTTTCGATTAAAGCATAGTTTTCCCATTAGCAACAAACAAAAAGAATGTTTAAATATTTACCATTCATACTCCAACCTCACAAAACAAAAATCAATGCTTTTAATCCCACAGAAAAAAATTGTTTATTTCCAAAAAATCCCTTCACCTTTCAAGTTGTATTTCTTGAATTATGACTAAGGCAACAACAGTGTTATCTGCAAATGCAATTTCCTGCAAGAGGGAACCCAAACTTCAGCCTGTTGCCATCTGCCGGTCGATGCAGGCACTGGGGTTTGTTGTTGCTGCAGAGGAGTTTTAATTTATTCTCTACTCGGGTCTGTTATTGATTCGCTTCGTACCCGAAGCGATAGTTTTGAATCAGGATGAGGGGATGTGTTCCTGACACAGCGTTCTCCCATCATTAGCTCTTCCCGTAGTTGCATGGGCGTGATGATGGAGGGAGAGGGTAGGGGGTGAGGGCCGTCAGAGACACGTGCACCCACTGGGCACTAAATCACAGTGCAAAGTGTTAGGAAGGACTTTGTGGGATTTGGGTTTCTCTCGGCGAAGAACAATTCTACGGCTTAAGTGTGTACGATTGGACTTGGCCACAATCTTTAGTTCTCAAATAATTTCTTGGATGAGGAGTGAGGAAATTGAATGTTAGGGGAAATACTGGGATTTTCTTCAGTTAGTGGTGGTTTATTGATTACTGTTAGGGATGTGAGTTGGGGATTATTTGAGTGGTAAATGTTTGGTATTGTTGGAAGAGATTTGGAGATTGGTAAAGTTGAAGAAATAAAATTATTTTTATTTTGTATTTTATTATACAGGGTGTTTCATATTTCATGAAACAGGTGTAGTTGAGTAACGTTCGTGTCTGGTTCGTGTTATGTGAAACACACTATATACGTATATTATAAAATATTAAGAAATGAAAATGTCTCCCAAGACAGTGATATAAGCGTATCGGAAGTTGAGTACTGGCAATCGAATGGTAATATGAAATTTGACCTTCAAAGTTCTCTTCAAGGTCATTGATAATTTAATTTCTAAACCAATCAAGATAAAGAAAAGATTCAATTGGAAAATTGTAGAATATAATCTCATTAGTCTAAAAATGTCTTTGTTTTAACTTAAAATGATGTTCATTGTTTCAAATTAATAAAATTTTGAAGAAAAAAAACAAAATAAAGTAGAAGTTTCTTTGCACTCAATAATTTATATTTAACATTACATGTGTTTAAACTAAATCTGTTTACTTAAACTAAATTAAATGTGAGTTTGATCTCACATGCTATTTTAATGCTATGATGCAGGTTGCTGGTTAAAGGTCTGTGACAATGTAATAGGATTTTAAATGAAAAATTGTTTACTTTGGATGGATGGTCAATATGTTTGTATGAAATTTTAATATACTTGGACTTGTGGATCTACAGTAAGAAAAAACATTGAAAATGCAATGTAAACAATAAATATTTGGTTTGGACTATGAGAATCAAGTTGGATGTCACATGCAAACCAATCATGTGTCCAGATGAAATCATGAGTATTATGTTTAAATTATTGATGGAGTAGGATAACAATTCTTAAAAGTGAAAGTATATAAAAGGATTAAAAGTTATGGTAAAGTTGGAGAACCTGAGGCAGCAAATTCACCTTTCTTTATTATATAGTGTATTGTGCATAGTCTGCTGGAAATATTAATCCCAATACACCTACCTGTCTCCACTGCTAAAAAATACAAAATTGTAGCAAAGTTGTGAAGAAATCCTAGGAAAATCCACACAGAGTTAATAAACTTGATTATGCAGGATGAGGTAAACTTCTGGTTTGTTTTAAATATATTTCAAGAAGTGAGGTTGATTGGTGGTTTCTACAAAGTAGATTATTTAACATCGGCTTAATTTCTGTGACAAAAGTTAAATGCAGGGAGTGAGTTGTTCTCCTGGAAATTTTGCCATTCTGGAGATCTTTTACGTGTGGGAAAATCTTCTGACGGTTTTAATTTCCCTTCGAAGGAATGCCACTCGGTTTTGCCCAGAAAAATCATCGACCTCGGCCGGCTTTGATCCTGCATCACTTAGGCCCAGAGGTGAATATGCTAACTATTAGTGGTGGTCAATAAATGAGTTGCACAGAAGTTGATTGTGGGTAATTTAATGGTACCATTATTGGATGCAGTGTTTTCATTAATTAGAGCTATAATAGTCATGGACTGGGCAGTTGGTTTTTCCAGATGTTCATGTAAAGATGACTTTCTATTGGTCATTGAAGACAGTTAAAATAAATTGAGCTGGCTTTAAATCCAACTAGTATAGAAGAGGCACTTAAAACAGTTAAATTTTTTATTAAGTGAAGTAGTTTTCGATTACTTTTCTTATTAAAACATTTCTAGACTAATTAGATGGTGTTCTACAACTTTTTAATTAACTTTTCCCTCTACTATAATTTTGAAATTACAAAACCAATGACCTTGAAGATGACCTTAAATATCAAATTTGAGGCCATCATTTGAATGGCCACACCCACTCTACCATTCACCTTTAATTCCCTCAAACCAATCCACATCTTTAAGAAATTTTTTGAAGAAAATCCTATTTTCCAAAAACCCAAAAATTAAATTTCTCCCTTTACCTTTCAATGTTGATTTTGAGTCAATAGATACAATATGCAATTTTTGTAATTTGCTATGACTGTTTGCATGCAATCAAAGAGCAACTTATACAATCAAATTTGCTGCTAGGCAATTGTCAATTCAATTACAAGAGAGGGATATCAGTGGAAACTAAAATTCAAATCATTACTTAACTAAAAACTTAAGAGTTTAATCTTCTTAGGCTTAACCTAACAGTATCACATGGGAATTTAACTACAAGACCATTTTTTCTACTTTATACCACTTTAAAACAGCTTTTAGGTTTTATTGAGAAGAGAGGCAGCAAAAGTTAATCAGCCAACAAGCTTTAAAGCTCTTGTACACCAATTAATAATTTTGGAATTAAATCCCTAATGTAATTTCAAAATTGCCTGAATTTTCAAACAAGTTAAGTAACCTGAAATTAGAAAAGCAAACATAATTCAATAATGTTCTTCAGCTACTGGGTGAATGATATCATTCAAGTATCTAATTTAGAGCCTACTGTAGTTATCATACAGCAGGAAGACATTAATAAATGACTGGAGAGCAAATTAATTTTTATTTCTCCTGACATTTGAACAACTTTGCACTTAACTTATGCAATATTACACTGATGATTTGTTGACTAAGGTGTAATAAATTTTAATAAAGAGTATTTTCAGGAAGTGGTGTGAAGTGTCTTGAATAAGATGGCTCTTAAAGTTGCATCAGTTGTTTATTTTGTGTAGAAATGGAATAAATTCTGATTGGCAGGTTCATTTTAGTTTGAGTGAAGAATCATTAAAGTTGCATTGTGTGTTTGGTGTGTTTGTACATTTTCAATTGTTGTGGATTATTGGAACAGGAAGTTCTTATTGAAAGCTGTATTTATATAGCACTGACAGAGATTTTCCAGTTCTAGTGTGCTGTTTTACATTTGGATGGTAATGGTTAAGTGGCAGTTGATCTTTAACAAATAAAACCAGAATTTAATTAAAATTGGAAAAGCAGTTTTGCTTTTTTGATCTTAATGGAAAATCATGAGGTATAGAAGAAGTTTTGGAGGATGTTCTCCAAAAGATTGTATTTACTGTTTAATAAATGCTGTTTTGGCCTGCAGACATTAACTGAAGAAAAAATAATATTGTTGTTGTTTTCTCAATTAAGTTGGTGTTTCATAGCAATTTGGTTTTTTTTTTTTTTTTACTTTACTATGAACTTTAAAATTTATTGATTAGTTGATTTAACTGGATTGGGTTAATGAATTGGTTTAACCTTCTGTTTACTGTAATGGGATTTTGGTCAGATTTCAATAATATCTTTCTTTGGTCAGAAGGTAGCTCAATTATATAATTATGAAAAAGTATTCAGATTTTAGAAATCAGGAGTTTGTTTGTCTTGTCCAATGGAGAATGCTTGGACTGTGTCAGAAATAGATGTTTGCATTATAAGTGGATTTCACTTAATTGAAATACATTGGGACTGGTTCACTTTGTTTCAATTAAGTGGCTGCTCTGATTAACCAGTATCCCTATTAACCAGAAACCACTTTACCGCATAGAATGGTTTAGTGTTAAGTGGGGCATGACTATTGTACAACACCAACTAGAAAGAATAATAGGTGACAAGAATAAAAAGCATGAAAGCAGATGATTTTTGAATACAAAATGGTAACAATAAAAGCCTTCTTAGAAACTCTGCCACTGAGGACCTTTAACGTGCAAAGAAAAAAAGTTGCACACAGCCGGTTCGATCAAACTAGGTAGAGTGATTCTGACTGGAAGAAGCATTGCATAATGGCTTCCCTAGTAATAGCATAATTCCTGGGTGTCCTCTGCTTTTGTGATATTGGACAATAACGGTCTTATTGAATAACCAACAGCAACTTTAGAGCTCTGTTCACTTAGAAAAGATTAAGATGACTTTTTCCAAGAAACCACAAACCCTTTTTTTCCCTCAACTATTAAGAAATTAATTTATTCTTGTTTATGGACATTGCAAAACTGTTATTCAACTTTTCATGCCTTTGGTCATTTTTCAGTAACTTTGTTTACATTCCCTAAATCAACTTGGGCTCATGTAATAACTTTTTGACATCTACACTTTTTAAACTATTTATCAATTTGAATTCTTGCAAAGTCAAACATAAACATTATAATATTAAAATAGCAAATACCACAGCTTAAATCAACAAAAAGTTGTTTAAATTGCTTGGAAAAGCACACAATGTAGGAATTGTGAAGGAGTTTCAGACTGACTCATGTCAAAATATTGGGTTTTGAAAATGGGTTTTCATGGATATATTTGACAACAGTGTGATGGCAGAATATAATTCACCAGCAACTCAAGTGAAAAATCTTCAGTTTATCTCTGCTTATCCCTAAAGATTTAAAGTGTTTCCTAAAAATAATCTTACTTTGACCTTGTGCCAAAGTAATTTAAAGGTACTCTACAAGTTTTCAATTGACTTTTTTTCTTTATCTGTCACAGCATTTCAATTACAATGTAGATCATTGAAGATGATTTTCAAGGTCAATAGGTACACTTCCATCATAACATCTTATCTATCAAGCAGTGGTGAAGCTGTTCTTTGCGTCCTTAGGCAAAAAACCATTTCGGGTCCTTATTTTTATAAAATAAAATTTAATTAGATATAAAATTCTCCCTACCCTCTCTTCACTGATCAGAGGCGCAAAAGAACAAGGAAAGGAATAAAGTATAACCACTGTCAAATCAGCTTTTATCAACACAGTTGTGGTCCCTACTTTCATCTGGTCATTGCTTCCGGTGAAGTAGGGTCCCTAATTTACTAGGACCCTTAGGCTTTGCCTACTTTTGCTATATGGTAGCTATGTCCCTGCTATCAAACACTGTCTGGAAGATATTGGACTGTAAACTGACTTCTTGGACACTGTGTACCAAATCTACTAGAGTAAAAGACATTCAATTTTTAAGCAAGAAAGTTTGGAGAAAAATATGACCATACAAAATGCATTTAAATATAAGATGCACACAATTTTGTCAGCTCAATTCTTGGTAAAAAAATTTCTTCAGTAAATACAATGCCTAAGTAAAAGAGGAAAGTTCTCATATCTTCCATTTTAGTGAATTTGCAAATGTTTATCATTCTTATTTGTAACACTGCACAAAGAACACAAGATTACATCTCTGAAACAAATTAAGAGCTATAAATCGATAACTACTGTTATGGGCCAAAAAGAACGCATCGAAGAAAAGTATTTAGAAAAAACGTGATATTGGCTCGAGTAACTGAATGGTCATCAAGCTTGGCTTGAAGCCCAACTTAAACCCAGCCAAAAAATAGTAGAATACTTTCTTTGATGGAATAACCTATTTTTGGCACAGACTTAATACCCTCCAGTCGGTTTTGCTCAAGACGCCCAAAGAAATCTCTTGATGGCTACGAATTTCTAGTAATGGGCAACTTTGCCTGTAACTTGAGGAAGTCCATACCTCCCAGTGTGTATATTTTACTCTAAAAACCGAGCCGCAGGGGGCCAAGCAAACATTAAACTAATCATAAACGTGTGAGACAGAGATTTTTCAGATTTTTTTCCTTCAGTCTTTTCCATCTTCTAAGTTGGAAATTACATGCTTTATGCATGTTAGTTTTTTATTGCCCCTTTAACCTGATTTGGAATTCTAGGAAGCATCTTTCCATCGTTTAGTCGGCATAGTTTCTCAATGCTCAAAACTACAAGTGCAGCATGCTAAACACATTCATATGCCATAAACTTGTTCTTAGTGTACAGACTCGACCCACTGCCACGCCCACCCACTGCCAGAAAAACTTGGAAATTGTGGGAAAGAGATTTTCTTTGATAGCTGGAGGAAGTAAATGTGACTTCATAGATTTGCTTTTTCAAAGATGTAATTATTGTGTGTAGTTAACAAGTTGGCAAAGTTGTATTTGTTGAAGATGAATTGTCATGTGGAGGAATTATTTTTGAGGGATGTGAAGCATTATTTTTGATGGATTAGATTTATTTATTTATTATTGTATCAATACTTAGGGTTTCCAATCTGGATAATATCCTATCCAAATTAACCGGATAATTTAATTTAATTTAATTTAATTTAATTTAATTTAATTTTTTACCGTATTTCTTCGAATCTAAGACCCACTTTTTTGACGTGATGACGACTCCCAAATTGGGGGTGTGTCTTAGATTCGATGTACACAACAATGGAAATTTGCGTTTTTTTCCATTTTCATAGTACTGAAAGTTAGGGTGCGTCTTTTAATCGATGGCATCTTAGAATCGATGAAATACGGTATATTAGAACTACCAGGTAGAATCTCGTTACAACTAACTCCACGGGACCAGAAAAAATCTTCGTTATAACGAGATCGATTATAATGCGTTTCTGTTACGGTGGGTTTCTGTTATCTGGGGATTCAAAAAAATTTCGTTGTAATGAGATTTTTGTTATAATGGTATTCGTTATAGCGAGATTTGACCTGCATTTGAATATCCAGATAATTTTCTAAAATATCAGGTTTGATAAAATATTTTAAAATTTTGATATTTCATGATTAATTTTGCACTAATTACACAAAGTTTTCAGGGTTTTAAATATACAGTTGTTTAGTACAAAAATTAGAATTCAATTTGAACCAATTTTAGTGATAAAAGTGAAACTTGGAAGAAAAAATTATCACAGTAACTGGAAGAAAGATTGTCAATAACCGATAATTTTCAATGTAAAAGTATCATCCGGTCAGTATTTTGGTAAAGTGGTCACATTAAATTATCCGATTCATTCCATTAATTGTGATTACAACAAGCGGCGTCTACTGTGTGACAAGTGCTGCAATTGATTGAGTGTTGTTCAACGTCATTTATAAGTGCAACTGCACACTATATTTAATTAAATTAATGTTTTTCATTCGATATAGAAAAATAATTTAATTTTGTCAATCTCACTGCAGATGATGAGTGGAAGTGACTCATGATAAACACTAGTCACACTTGCCTGTTCTAAAAGGTTTAAGTCGAATGGATTTTTAAGCCTAACAGTTCACTCAATAGAAATTGTTGAAAAAGCAAAATGGCATTCAGAAAGTTTTGAAGATGCCAAGTGCAAATCAGTGATACTTTTAGATGTAATACCACAAGTGGTGAGAAAATTGATGATAATTTTTTGGAAAATTTTCACGAAAACAAAAATTAGGAAAAAATTTATTGTCTCTGACACAGCTGTTTGAGTGTAAAATTTTCAAAAAATTGTCGAATAAAAAATTGTCCAAAATTAAAATGTTTGACATGAAATGATAGCTAATAAACCAACGTAACCAATTTCACCGGTTGTAAGCAGACAACACGATTTGGTTGCCAGGAGAAGCAAAAATGCAATTTGCCGTTCTGCGATTCGTTGGTAATGCCTTATTCATCATTTCTTTGCCTTATCACCAAGTTCGCACCGACGATTCATAACTCCAACAAAGAAATTGTGGAATTCCTATATGCCCTTTGGCTTTCCTCTGCTTTCCTTCCCACCCTACCTTTAATTTGGTCACAACACAGAGTGGTTAATACGTGCTGCATCAAATGTTCTGTGCTGTGCGTTTGATGCGATGCGGTTCATTATCTCGCAATACGAGACAATTAAATCGGGATGCCTGACATCCCAAGGTGGTCGGGCCCAGGGCCCCTGGCAGCTTGCCACTGAGGCTACAATGGCTTTTCTGCCACATTAATCCAATCTGTATGTTATGCATTAAATCGACTGACTGCTTTCATTTATATCCAGAAAATCATGATAAGTGTGATGTGAGATACACTGCAAGCTCTGGTGGCAAAGAGTGGTATTTTTCGTCGTAGGAAACAATGAAATTGGAGTTTTTTTTTGGAAAAAAATTTATTTTTTAATTACTGTGCCGGAGATATTGTAATTAGAATTAGCTCTTTCAGATTAAAATTGGTTTGCATTGCAGGCTTGCGTGCCATAAGGGGCAGCTAATGCTAAAATTATATATGGTGTAGTGCAGGGCATTCATGCTGGAAGGGGCAGCTAATGCTAAAATCATACGTGGTGTATTGCAGGGCTTTCATGCTACAAGGGGCAGCTTACTGCTAAATAAATGGCAAGTGCATTGCCGGCTTTCGTGTTGAAAGGGGCAGCTACCCAGTGGTGTCATCCAGTTGGTTCGCACTGGTTCGCTGAAACCAGTTAAAAATTATTGCTCTTTGATTTTGCAAAAAAACCATCATTATTTTTGCCAACTGAGAATATATTTAACTGTTATTAGGTAAACGGCCATGGGAAATCCAAATTTCAAGTTAGTTTTCAATAGGAGTGCTTGATTTCGATTGAATTGTAACTTTAAAATTGAATTTTGTCCAAATTTAAGTACTTTCAGATCAAAATTTTGTGATTTTTGCCATCATATTGATAATTTTGGTCAAAAATTATTTTAGAATTTTAGAATGACACCACTGCAGCTACCGCAGAATGCTTTCTATTTCCAAAATTAAAGCGTCACAATCTTAAATATTAAAAACACTATTAAAATTCACGATTGATAGAAGGTTTTTACCAAAAATGAAAAGGAAAACAATAACTTAAAACGAGCAAACACTAAATTATAAAAACATACATTTCTTTGTCTTGAAATGGAAAAATTGATGCAGCTGATAAACTTTTCATACATCATCGACTGCAAAGTAGAGAAGCCTGGCAGGGAAAATTCCCTCGCGTCTTTTTGAGTCTCAACCCTGAGAAAATATTTACTCTTCTTGCTTGTTTGATGTAAGGCCTACTAATTCCAGCCGCGTCTCAGCACTGCTTTGAGCATTTCAAATATAGAATTAGCTGATATGTGAACTCGCCAAAAGGGTCATCTAATTGATAGCGCTTTTGGCACGTGACTTGAAAATTAAAATGGCTTTTAGTGAGTTTCACGTTGATTAAAAAAAAAAATTTTTTGTGATGAGATTGAAATTGTCAGCCATCTTGTTTTTAATGGAGATTTGAAAGGTTAGGATTTTAAAATTTAAAAAAAATTTATTTTGAGGTTTGGACGTGTAAACAAGAATGTTGACAAGTGGAACGCAGAGTGGATTGAGAATAGATAATTTGATTCATCAATGTTGGTAAACATTTTTGCTCGAGTTGTAGATTAAAATCGAGTTATGCGACAATAACAAATTAATTATTTATTGAATATGTTGTTTTTATTTGATGGTATTAGGGAAATTACAGGAAAATCAATAGTGGTGGGTTGGTAAAGCAATGCAGGGAAGTTGTAAGAAATTTATTATATGCATTTTAAGGGGGTTTAACATAAAAGAATTAATTAATTGGTGAAGATTAGTTTTTAAAGATTTTTTTTGCATGAATTTAGTCCCAAGTATTTTTTTTTCCCGTGCAGCGAATTTCTCAAGGATTCGGATGCTGGTCTCTGGGGATGGCTTGGGGAGGGAGAGAAAGGGTTTTTTTTTTTTAGTTTTATAAAAGTAAAAAACGAAATTTAAAATTTTGAAAATTTTTTAAAGGATTTTGTTAGGGATTTAGTGATTTTTTGTTGAGTTTTGTTGATTTGGTTATTTTTGGGTCGGCTTCACTGTAAGTATTGTGTGATTTGTAGATCTGCTTTACTT